>VZTI01003941.1:0-36397 GCA_013397865.1 Struthidea cinerea | reverse complement strand
GGGGGGGGTACGCTACTCTTCTCTTCCTAGCTATTTTTAATGAAGGGCACATTATCTTCTTGCCTAGCAGCTGAAATAACATTGTGTAATGGAAATGAGCTCAGGAAAAGGGCTGTAGTCATTATAAAAGATAAAAATCCCTAGAAGTCTGTTTAAATGTTAATAAATATAAAAGGATAAAAGAAGAAATGAAACATTTCAAGACAATGTTACCCCCTATGCAAAACTTCCCAGTCTGCATTCCCTCCCCACCACACTATTGATTTTTACATTACATTGTCTTTTTATTTCTTTTCTCTAAATCTGTCACTGTAAGAACTGACACAAAATCTAATCAAACCATAAGGAAACCATCAATTTTACCTAGTTATTCAGATGACTGGTGAATAACATCACAGCCCCCAGTCCTGTTCATGGTAATGAAATCAAGTCCTGACCTGTGCTTTCTTATTTCAAAGGTTTTGCTTTGGAAGAACTACACAGCTGAAGGGAACACCTGTTTGGGAATGTTGTGGCACAAGGTAAGAGCATAGACTGTCACAAGCCATTGACCAAAATATTTCTATATCTCTCACCGACACATCTACATGCTTTTTAATACTTACTCATTTATGTGCAAGCCTCGCAAAATTTTCAAAAGTTTATAGAGCAAAAGACAGCATTCTAAAATTGCCATTCCGCTGAACATCACATGGGCGCACACAAGAAAATCAGCTGGTGCAAAGACCCTTAAGCCATTGCCACATAAAAATGGGCTTCAAATCAAGAGCTGCAATTCATTCCCATTCAGGGGCTGCAGAAAGCCCACGGTGCTGTTAACACCTGCTGAACTTCTGAGCCCTTCAGGAGAGCCACGGACTTGCAGAGCCTCTAGCAGCGTTGAGGGTCTGCTTTATCATCCAATTCTCATTTCAAAGCTAGTGGTAGTGTAGGCTGGTGGGAGGAAGGGATAGGGAGAGACGTGAGGGAAAAAAAGTGAGGGAGACAATCAGGTAGATCACAGTAGTAGCTGGATTCCTCTTTAGTTTCCCCTATAGTCCCTGTGGCCCATGCAAGCAGAGGGAAGTGAGTCTTTGCACTTCCAGCTCATGCCAAGCAAGAGAGGAAAGTTGTTTCTTTTCAGGTCGGCTTGCCCAGAGCTCAATCACTCCGACATTGTTCAAGTGCACTGAATGCACCCTTCAATAAACAAAAGTAGTGAAAGGGTTCTGAAAACAGATGATGCTTGAGATCAGAGATGGAGTTAAGTGTCATAGAAGTTCAGGACTATGTGAGCAATTTTCCCAGCTGCAGTTTGCCAAAAAAAAGAATCTATATTCAGCTGCAACCTGATACATGCTTAGTGTGAAAATACTACCTTCAACCTCAACCTTTGCAGAAGCCCCATCAAAACCCAAGCAACATTGCTGAATAATACATGACCTAAGTTAGCAGATTACTGGAGACAAGAAATAGCCATAAACTACAGTCATAAGTCTATGTGCATTAAACTTTCCAGTCACTATCTCTAAATCAGCTTGCTTCTATCCACATTTTCATCTTCTTTCTCTAGAAATGAACAGGAAATAATAAAATCTTGGTAATTTATTAACATAAGAAGAAAAGCTGAGGATGGGATGATATACATTCATTGAAAGGCTCATTTCCTTCCATCATTCAGAAAATAAATTTCCTGGGTTTGGTTTGCTTTGGTTTGGTTTTAATCAGAGAGCACGCTAGGGATATTTGCAAAATTATAGCAGGACTTTAATATCATATAGAAGACATCACTACTGCTCTGTAACAAATTAGAACAAAATTTTTTCAAGTATTACAGAAGTATAAGCGCAATGCTGCTTCACGATCTGGAGTAGGTCAGATCATGCCTTGAATGCTATTTTTGTGTGTAACCATCTTTGCCATATTTGTTGAACAGCCAGGACTGCTCTTCTGTACGAACATGATCATCACATGGAGGAACACAGACCCTTTATAGAGAACTGCGGAAGACTTGTACCTTCATCAATAAACCAGAATCAACATGCTTGGGGGCTTTGGGTTCAGCATTACAATCATCTACTGCTTGCCATCACCTACCGCACACTGCACTTTAGGACAGAGGTCCCACTGACTCATCTATATTAGCAAGTTTCTTAATGACCTCAAGAGCTTAAAAGTTTTTCTGGGAGTCTGTGGCCAGGGAGAACCTAAACCTCAGAAGCTCTGACCCAGCTGCACTCAGCTGTGCTGGTCTAGCTGGGCATATCACAGCTGTGCCAACATTACCAAACTAAATGAGATCTGGTTCATCCATCAGCAGAATGATTGCCAAGCCAGCACCCTAACAAGTAATTCATAAAGCAATATCAGCTTTGACCCACCCTCTCTTACCTCCTCTCCCCATCAGTGAACCTGCCTGTCAATCTGCAGCTTCAAGGTGTCAGAAATATGCTTCTTTGTGCTGAAGCAACCAATTAAGTTTTATTGCTTTATTGATGCCACAGATATAAAATGACTATATAGAGCATCTGTCATAAAATGCTTGCTTAAGAATCCGTTGCTGGAGACATCAGTACTGCAGTAGAAAGATGAAAGGAAGATTTAAAGCGCATGATGTGGATATGTGTTAGAAGCTAATTACATGCAGTGGGAACAGATACAAGGATGGCTTGCCATCAGCTATGGATTGCATCTAAGATGTGGTTATCAGTGCTAAAATGTTTTCATAAAACAATCTTATGTGCTGTCGAGCTAGTCATTTTTCTATCATGAATTGTTCCTTCTAGTGATTTTTTTTTAAGAAGAAGAAAACTCAGTACTGTATAGAGTTCTTTTATGAGGAACTCACAAGTACACACAAAACATTAAATGCTGGTCCTGAACAGGGAAGTCTATTGCCAGGAGCTGTCTCTTACAGCAATGGCATTTATTTATAGATATATAAAGGATAAATTCAGCATGAAGAATCTATGACCATGTAAATCTATCGTGCATCAGTTCAAATGAAAGCTGTTGAAAAGAACTGGACTGCCTGTATATTCATGGAACTGCCTGTGACAGAGAAAGTTTACAAAAGAAAAAAAGAAATGCTAGCAATAAAAATGGAAAGGTGTCTTTCTTCTACCATATCCTTTTATCCTTGATATATGCCCTGCTTCTGCATTTTTCATATGAAAGCTTAAGAGACTATTGAAATCTTTTTAAAAAGAAAGGAAAAGCAGAAGCAGTTCCTATTGCCTATCAGGTATGGTCACGGAAGCAGCTGAGTCAGATATACAGATTAGGGAATCTTTTATGCTTTGGCAGCGTTGGCCCCTGCTTTGTTCTCTGTAGCCCACAGCAGTATTATCTTCTTAATTTGTTATTTTATAAATATTTTGAGCAGTGAAACCTTTAAAAAGCCCCAGAACAAAATAAAAAAAATCCAGACCAAACAGCATCCCTATTGTCAGTTTTAAAATGGCAGACTCAGATTTCTAGCAGGTTTCTTTGAAAAGGGAAATTGTGTATGAGGATCATGTGCATAGGGACATGTTATCAATTCTGAACGATTTTCAAGATGTAGTCTTGCCGGCTGCTAACACATTATACAGTGCTGCAAATCGCATGTACCCTTAAGAAAGGTCAAAAGAAAGAGATTTTAAATACCATGGGATTCTTCCCCTTTTTATACAAAAGGCCACGCTTTATTGAAGAGGTTAGGAAATCTGGTATTGTAAAATCCACAGTGGAGATCAATTTTGTGGCACCAAAATAGGAGGCTATGTTATTTACTGCATATGTAAATATTAAAGAATTGAAAATCTGTTCTAACTTAACATGAAAACACATTTTCCAGAGATCTGGGCATGTCTCTAATAAATTCACCATCTTATTCAGGAAAACAAGGAAGTAGAAGCAAGTATTAAATCCCCATACCAAACCTGCCCAAATAAATATTCACAGATTGTTTTCATTCCTTATTCCTTTTCCACCCTAATTTCCTTTCTGCCTTCTCTTCCTTTTTCTGGCTATATAAATAGTTATTTTTTCATGGTCAGGAAGGATGTTTTGTGGCAAGAGGAGGAAAGACTCCTTCTTTAAAAAAACCATTTTGCTCCTGTTTGTTTCATTCATGTATCAAGACACAAATTAAATAACCTTTAAATATTGAAATTCAAAAGAATGAGAAAATTTCAATCTTTTTGACCTGACTTGATCAACCCTCGTTGCAGTCCCACCCAAGTGTTCAACATTTCACTCAGTCAAGCTCATGGCTAAAAGATTGATGAAGAAATATTTGTTTTGCTATTTGGCCATGTCCTAAAATCATTGTAAGATTGATAATTTCTTTGTGTTTATTTATTGGTGTTGACACAAATCCCATCTCTTATTGATGCAATGAGCTTTGTGACCATTACACATCTTCAAAAGTGAGAAGGAGGAAACCAAAGCACTGCTTCTTCACAGAATATGTTTCCTGCCTTGACATTTCAAGAGTCAAATGCAGATGATATATGTCTGCAGGTGGTTTAACCCCATCCTGTCAAATAAGATCAGGTAAATCAAGATGTACAAGGACCAGTCTGTGCAGCAGTAACAGAAAAAAATAACTGTTATGGGAAAGCACAAAGAAATGCTGCAATGTCTCTATCACTCTCCCCCACTCCCCTCTGTCTAAGACCACATCAGTCACCATCACCAGGCACATCTGTGTGTACTCTCTCTGTAGTTACACTAACTTGGAGAGTGAAACCTAATTATATATGAACCTCTGCTTGAAAAATTGCCCCTATCAAAATACCCAATCATCTCAAAAGTTATTAAATAATTTTCAATTATTTGTTTATGCATAGTTGCAGTTATACTACTATTTTTGTATTTCAGCTATTATTTAAATTAAAATGATCCATACAAATGGACAGTCTTCTTTCATTAGTGCTTTACACTCTCTAAATCATAAAATTAAAGTCACAGCAGAACCATAGAGTGCCTGTTATAAATATTCCAGGTACAAGACTTCTGGTCCTGAGATAGCTTCCATCCAGGACAAAAGCTGGATCTATATCATCGTTATTAGAGTGTGTTAGTCAGGTTGCATACATGAAGGCTGAATTCTGGGTCAATCAAAGGAGACACTGGAAAGATGAGTTAATCCACCCTGTTCCATAGTTCCTTATCTCAAAAACATGCAAAATTATTTTCTCTCCCCGAGGGGCAGAGGAAATACAAATCTATTGATGGTTGTGTAAGCTTGGATGCTACAGTGCTAAGGACGGTAGCAAGAAACCTTTGTATCTTTATATTTTCTTCCAACTTTTTAATGTTCCTTAGTCCCCACCCTCTGGGAATTCCTACAAATATTCTTTCATCTCATCTTGCCCCTTTGTTTGTATAGCATATGCTGCTTCACCACCATGGAATCCAGCAGTGGCTAGGGTCAGGCTGGAAAACTATGAAACTTGGAGCATAATCATATGGTTTTAATGTGGATCAACCACCCCCTGAACCCTTCCTGTAATGGTAGTCTATCTTAAGATATGCATTAGTGAAGAAAATCAATTAAATTACCACCACTTAATGAACTATTGCTTGCTGGCCAGTCAGGGTACCTGACTCTGTTACCACAATTGAAAAAAATAGGCCATAAAGGCCATAAAGTAGATGCATTTCATATCTGAGCCAAGCACATATTCAGATAGCAACGAAAAGTATTGATTCATTTTGTTTGTATTCAGTCTTCTCCTGTGGTCAAACAAGTCACAAACTACAACTGATAACAAAATCCCTTCTTTGGCATCTCCCTGCAGCAGACAAGACCTAACCTTCTCCCATTGCTCTTCCCATCCCGGAACTAAGCGTCTTTGGACTACACCTTAGCAGGAATTCTTGGCGGAATGTTTAAGACAAGGAACTGAATCACTGCATGAACACAGGTACAGTCAAGAGTTAATTCAGTTCAGGTTAAGCTACACTGTGCATTTCTTAGAACATTAAGGATGATCCAATGTTTGTACTGGTGCAAGGATTAGCATTTAGTTTGAGAACTTCTGGGTTTTTAACTTTACAGTTTCTAGTACATCCAAGTTTTCAGGCCCTAAGAAATTTGCAATCATGCAGTTCCTTGTAGCTCACATTGCAATGTCAGCAGTGAGTGTCTTGCACGGCTTTACACAGGAAACGGCCATAAGTGATCTGGACCAAATTTCCCCTTTTCCCTCGAGAGGACTTCCAGGGTCAGAGTTGAGGTCATTAACAGGATGGTGTGGGGAAACTCACACTGCAGCTATCTCTCGTGTTTGCAGCTCATGGATAAACAATGGACCTCATTCTAAAATATTTCAGTCCATTAATCTCCAAAAATACAAATATTTATAATGCAGTTAGAATGTATTAGCCCCGTACACAGTGTCTGCCTGATTTGCTTCCCTTTGTGCAGTTCATTAGCTGTTTTAATACAGATTTCAGTTCTAAGGTGAGTTGTTCTTACTCTTCATCCATCTGTCCATGCACAGACCATCTGAGAATGTAGGGGTCATCTTCCTGCTTGTGGATCTTGTTATGGTGTTCAGGAGAACTTAATCTTTCCAACTCTACCCTCTCCCTCCGAGGTAGAGAAGGCCATGAGAAAGAAGGCACTTTCTCCCATTGCTTTGAGACTGGGAGCAGCTTCACAAGGCATAAAAAAAAAAGGCAATCTGATAAAAGCAGGTTTTTATACTCTGTTCCCAGATTGTGCCAAGCACTCTTCAAAAAAAGGTGCTGATCCAGAAGAATAGTATTTTCAGAATAGAATTTCTTCTTTGGTTAATTTAATTTGAACAATAAATGCTTCATTCTGCTCCACCAATGCAAATGGGTGTCAGCACAACAATGTACTTCCCTCTCTGTAACTGAGATCTGTATTTTGTGTCCTGCACTTACCTTTCAAAAACAGGTTCAGCACTTAGACCCGCAAAGCATGATTTTTCATAATACAGTGCAGTAATAACAATAGTTTCTCTTGCAGAGCTACTAAAACTGACATAATATCATATCTAATGGGCCACTGTCAACAATGAACAGCCCATGAAAGAGCACATTCAGTGCTGTCACTTTCTAGGCAATTAGTTTCACCATTTAAATTATTACACTTCCAGTAATATTATGGCAGTGACATATGCACATCAAGAAAAAAACTGTATTCTGGCAATTCTTTACCCATGCTAATTACTTGCAGACCTGTGGAAAAGGCAGTAGAATTAAAAAAAGAAAAAAGAAGAAGAGAGGGGAGAAGGCAAAACAACCCTGAGAAGGTAGGAGTCCCTGATAGAAATGACTTATCAACATTAGTTGTACACTGTATGTTGTCAATTTATAGATACATAGATGTTGCTTATGTTGTTTTTACAAATATTTGCTTAGCTAGACTCCTAGTTTCACAACATAAGCTAATAGAACAAAATCAACTAGTACATCTTTTTTTCTTTCATATTCAAACATAGAAAAATAGTTCTGCTTACATGCTCAATATACTAACAGAAAGCAGTGTCTCTTCTGTACAGAGCTAAGCTTTGCATTTTGCTATGCCCAGGCACCAGTGCAAATCAGCAGAATCGTACAGCTCATGCTTCAGTGAAGGATTTTCCCAATAAAGAGCTAGATTTTTGCTCCAGCCAGTTACAGGAAGTGGGCAGAGCAGGAGTGTACTCTGGCACCATCTAGCAAAAACACAAGGCAACTCAGTCTTCTTCTCCGAGCACAGACTAAAATGGGGACAGGAAACAAATAACTGGAAGAAAATTCAAAATATTGGCACCACATACCTTTTTTGACACGGGTGAAAAAGTGCTTTAAGGATATATGTAAATATACACCCATTTGTCAAACAGGGATTTGTGCTGTCATAGCAGAAGCTAATTTCTTATATTTCAAGGCAAATGGAATAGAATATGTAATCTATAGTGATGATTGATGCCTCTGAAGAAGTGGATTAAAAAGCAAAGTAATTTCTTAAGTGTAGGCTTCTGCTTTAACCTTACTTGAAATCACCAACTGAGGCAAAAACCTAGTGTATCCTGAGAACCAGGATGTTTTTAACAGTGATTTATTTACTGGCCATAGAGAAGCTGCCTCATGCTGGTTTTCAGTGTCTCCATATGTACAATGGAAAAAAAGCCCAATTTATTTTACAGGATTGTAGTGA
Organism: Struthidea cinerea; assembly: GCA_013397865.1. Classification (NCBI taxonomy): domain Eukaryota; kingdom Metazoa; phylum Chordata; class Aves; order Passeriformes; family Corcoracidae; genus Struthidea; species Struthidea cinerea. The sequence goes on along the minus strand of VZTI01003941.1, from coordinate 28,254 downwards.
AAATAAATTATTGCACACTTACTGGTTGTTCTGAAAGCATTACCAAACCTGAAGCAACCATTTTCCTTCCTATTAATACTATAATAAGGCAGTTTTCAGACAGAAGCTTAAACTTTTAAAGAGAAACGAAGAGCTAAAGCCTGGAGATAAGAAAAGAAAACATGTTGTTGTATTAATGAAAGCAGCTCTGCTGTTCTTGCTTTACTTTGGGTAAGAAGGTGAGCTCCTCAGATGGTATAAATAACATTACTTCCAGCTGCCTTCAAATGATGCTCTTTCACACTGACCATGCTCTCTAGCAGCTCTGACCTTGGAAATCCTTTTGCTTGAAGAAGTTTTATGGAAATCTTTCCTTGAAAACATTTATTTTTCAAAAACAGAGGCACTCAAAGAAGGTTTTTTCATCAAACGACAAATAATTGCTAAGTTTTCTGAATAGCATTTTGTGAAGTTAAACACAGAATCACATAACCACAGAATAAACTGAGTTGGAAGGGACCCACAAGGATCAAGTCCAGCTCCAGTCCCTGCACAGCGCTGTCCCCAAGAGTCACACCATGTGCCTGAGAGCACTGTCCAAATGCTTCTGGAGCTCTGTCAGGCTGGTGCTGTGATCACTTCCCTGGGCAGCCTGTGCCAGTGCCCAGTCACCCTCTGGGTGAAGAATCTTTTTCTAATATCCAACCTAAACCTCCTCTGACACGACTTCAGGCCATAACACAATTAGCCTGACTTTATAAATCCTGTTGTCTGGTTTCATGTTTTAATTTTCTTCCCATCAAATGACCTGCTCTGTAATTACTTTCATTTCTATCATCTCACCAGTGCAATCTTGCTTGCAATTTCTGATAGATGTTTGGGATGGTTTATAAGATTTCCTTAGTAATCTGGTAATTTTTCCAGTCATTTTTAAGTGTCTGTAAACTGGGGGGGATCAGAGAAAAACGATAAGCAAGTAGTTTGAATCTAAAAATGTTGAAACTGCTATTTCAGACATAATTCAGTAAGTAAATTGCCCTGATATTCATGAGCACAAAGTTTATTTTTCAAGTAGACTTTTTCTTTTATCTGAAATAAGTAATTTCTTTAAATCTCTGTTTAAGCCTCATACTATCCTCTCTTTTCCCAATAATTCTTGTTTCTTTTCATCATATCTTCTATAAAAAAAGCTAATTTTTGGAATCTCTACTCTGAAACCTGAATGCAATTAAATTCTCTCCAATACTTTACTAATTAATTCATATAATATATGTATATATAATATTGGTGAAACACTGGCAGAAGGGATCACATTTCTGATTTTCCCACCTCTCCGAAGACACACAGGCAGCTTCCAGGTCTGAGGGATTTTCTCTTCCTGGCTTCTCTTAGTCCCAGCAGTATTCAGGGTAAATGTTTCCATCTGCAGGGTGTAACCTCAAAATATAGAGCTCTCAGCTGTTTTCTGGGCCAACACATAACTTGATAGGGACATATACAACACACCAGGTTGTCGGTGAAGAATACACACCCATACTTTGCCTCCCCTGGCACACACAGGCACAGCAGTCCCTGGCACAGGGGACTCAGCAGAGCTCCTTTCAGCACCAGGTTCTTCCCGTGGGTGGGATGTCCCCACAGTCACTGCCTTCCCAGGGACCCTGAACCCAAGAACAGCTAATGGAATTCTCATTCCAAGTCCCACTGAGGCACCTAGGGAGCCATGTGGACATAGAACATGACCACACTAATAAACCACAGCGGAAGGGGACCAGTATAACCCACAGGACTGGTCTGTGCGCCTGCCACCATTGCATGGACTGATGGGAGGACTTGACCTAGAACCTCATGGAGATCCACAGTGTCTGTCAATTATAGGCACACTGCTTCACTCAAATGTATTCTTAAGACCAATGTTTGGAAAAATTTTTACATCTGATTGCACATGTTATTTAGCCACCTGCATTGGCTATTCCATACATAAAGACAAATTTCTGTTGGCTTCTTGACATGAGTTTAAAATATGTTTGTGAACACAGCTATGTGGGAAACGATTTGAAACCGGGCCTTCTTCCATTCTGCTTAAACAATCCCTATGGCTTCAGGGTAAACCAAATGGAAGGCATTTTATTTAGGATCTGGCAAGTGTCCACACCCCAATTTTTCACAAAGTCATGATACGCTTATGCCAAAAAAGCTGACATATATGAAACCTTTGTGCAGCAAAATGTCATACTAACAATAAAGCAAATGGACTATGGTTTAGGTCTAGATTTTTGTACCATGCCAAATTCCCCCATAGGATGAACTGCAGAGAAATTATCTCTGGAAAAACAGACTGATTATTCCTGGCTTCATTAATAAGCTGTCAGTGTCTCCCTCTAAAAGATCCACATATGCAAATAGGGTCTTCATATATTTAGATTTTTCTCTATCACCTTAAAACTATCCTATCTCACTGCAGCTGTGTCCTTTCCAAGCTGTCAGATTCGCATATTAACTGATATTTCATCAATTTGGCCTGAGCTGCATTTGTAACTGGGTCCCAAGGGGAAAAGCTAATGCATTAAACAGAACATTAGCCTCCTGGAAGTCATATTTCCTTCAGAAGCAAAGAAGCCTTCCTCAGCTCAGCTGTACAAACCAGAAGCACCAAGACGGCGTGGAGAATCTCATATTGTTCCTCGTGAATTTTTCATGAGGGTTTCTGCCCATGCATCTCTTAACATCCAGCTGTACATCACTGACCTTTACTTATCCTCAACCTCCTAGTAAAGATGGGAAAGGTAAAAATGAACTGGACCTCCACATTTTTGGGTGTATTTGATACAGAATCAAGGATATTAGGGAGTATTTGGAGCTGGGGATGGGATTCAGGTTGGATGGATGTTAGCTTGCCATAGCCCAAAGTCTACAGAATCACGCAGTGCCGAAGGTAGTTAGTTTGTAGCTGTACAGATGGTCATGGATGATAAGATTTGCCTCAGGCAGGAGAGCTGTTCTTGCTTATTCTACTGAAATGCAGCCTTAGATATTTGTAGCTAAATTGCTTTGATTTTTTTTTTTATTGTAAACTCCTCAAGTTAAAAGGGTAAAGCTCAATTTATGAACAAGATATCAGGAGGCAAAGTTTGAAATGCAAGCATCCCTTAACCTAGTTTAAATATGTATTTCAGAAACAATTTCATTTGAAATACATTTAACTTGTAAGCTTAGCAATCACATCACTTCCCATACAGTTCAAATCAAGTCTCAGCAGAACTTTCTCATTAATGCATCAAATAATGCAGATGTCCTTTTCTTGCCCCCTTTGAAGTGACATATGCTTCAATTTATTTTTAATCTTCTTAGTGATGTTGTAAGTAAAGCTGCCCTGTGTGACATATGAGGTTACTATTTTCTTCATTGCTATGAATCTGGAGAACCCAGGCAGTAGTGGCTAAATGCAGATTGAATCAGGCTGTTTAACCTAAACACCAAGGAATGAAAGCCAGCATTTAATTGTGAGGACATACGCAAAGGCAAATGCAATGAATTTGCCCCTTGCACTAAGACAGAGAATACACTAAACCCTTAAAACCCCACATCTGCACTTCTCTTTTACAAGGCACATTTCCACTGCCAGATGAAGTCTTTTGGCTGTAGCTGTGTGGAACAACAGTGTCATCCAGTGGTTACTTGGCTAACCGCACACGGCTCTTCCCCTCAGGCTACCCAAAATCTGTAACCCAAGCTGGCCTCATCGCTTGAGCAGTAACCGCCCGAAAATGAGCCGGCATGACCAGCTTGCCCTCTGCATCACACCTTTAAGGAATATTTCTTGTAACAGAACTGCTCTCTGCAACCTCAGTGCCAGGCAAGGATCTGGTTTCATGAGGACCCTGCTTTTTGGGGACAATGCAGAACAAGCAACTGCTATGGCCAAGGCCATTTCCACACATGTTTTTGGAATCGGACTCTGGGAATCCCTTTAAGAAGACCAGACAGCCAAGGGAAGGCCAGATAAGGAGACACTTGGCTACCCTCCCTTGGCTTCTGGCATTCACAGTCCAGGAGCTTCCCGAACCAGAGGCAGCCCCTCCGTGCCCTGAGCCTGACATATGGTTTGTCCAGTTGCTCAGTAAATGTTTGATCCTTCCACGTGTAGGGTTATGTGCACTTTTGCAGGGGAACATATTCTCTTGCCTACTTTGACTCCACCACCAGTCTTTCTTGTTCTTACACTGGAAGAGGAAATGAATAATCTATTCTGATACACTTTTTCCAGGCCACCACAATGCCAGATCTTCCCTCATCCCCCTTTCCAGCTGCCAGACCTTTATTTGATCGCAACAGCCACTCCACATCTTTGAGCTTCTTTGACCTTCTCTGTGCCAGTACCAGCTCTATAATTTCCTTTTTGAGACAGAGAGACATGACTAAAGATAATATTCAAGAGTAAAGAGGGCATTTTTGGCAAAGCTGAAACTTTCACTCTCAATAAAAGAAAGTCAAAATTACTAATAGAGTTTTCTTTCATTTAAATAGCATAAAAATCTTCACTGGTGTTAAAATAAATTGATTTGGCTTTATTGTTTTCATGCATTTTCCTCTGACCTAAGGATTAAATATTAATATTATCCTCTATATAACATATCTATGGTATTTAATATTTTATACTGTGATTTGCCATGGTCTAAATGAAATCCTCTAATATTACTGAACTGAAACTTTCTGACATTCTCAAAATAAAATGCAATAAGTGCTCTGATGTTTCCAAACTCAGAGAAATAATTAAAAATAAAAGATTCAGTCTGTCATAAAATTCAAAATTTCCATTTTAGGTTGGCATGAGATGTTTTAAAAGAAAACATCATGGGAAAACAGTTCTATCTTCTCAAGTTTAGCTGCAAGAGTTTTCCAGATGGGAAATGATGCAGCTTCTCATGGGAATATAATGCTTTCCGTATATTTTGTTAAAGAAGTGCACATGATCACTTTGGAAAAGATATATTAAACTTAAGATTTATGCTTTGTCTGCAAGAAAAAGATGCTGCCAGGGAAAAATAAAAACTAAAGTACATAGTAGAAGAGGCCATCTTTATCACTAAATATATGTTTTTGTGAGATACTATTCTTTTTCAAGGCTTAATTTTCCTTTCTCTTGAACAATATCTTTAAAAGAAATTGAACAGTCTCAGAGTCCAAAGCTCCTCTCCCTCCTTTTGTCCATGCAGACTCATTATTTTACTGCAGGAGAGCACTGGAGATAAGGAATTTTATAAAAGAACATAAGTGATTTAGGGACAATTAGATATGTGCTCTCAAACCTGCTAGGTGCATTTAAAAGTCTCCCTAGACAGGTTATGACCATTTATATCCTCATTTATATGGCCTGCCAGGGCTACTTCTTTAAATTAGCTTGAAGCAGGCCAGATAAACCCAGAAGGAAGTCAGTTGTCTTTTCTTTTGGCATATAGATAGCCATTGCTCTGCTTTCAAGGCCAACAACAAACAAGATGAGGGTAGAGATAAAGAGGACAAAGACTAAACCATCTTTTTCCTTAAGAGCTCGCCACGCAAGCAGCAAAATGTCAAGACGAATTGGATGAAATAGTAAACTCCAATAGGAACAATACATCTTTTGAAAAGAAAGGCTGCCAGATAGCCTGAAAATGTTCCTTGGCTAGATTACCTCTTCCCCAGCAAAGCTCATGAAATCATCACGCTAAGCAATCACAGATAAAATGATGGGGTAATTATGAAGGTTTAAGCAATAGTACTTGAACTTGGCAGAAAAAAGCAAGATAAAAGCTCTGAGTTCATTAGTGTTATTAGGCTTCAGTTTGTGCTGGAAATCTGTGATATTTTAGGGAGCCTGGAAGCATAACTCAGCTTCAAGAGTAATTTCTGAAAGAGCCTACAATGAAAGAAGGGAAGAGCAAGCATGATGACGTCTCTGCCAGTCTGAATGGAACTGGGTGCTGGGGGGTAGGAGGAGGCCAGAGGAGGTATTATAATGATCCTCAAAAGGTAGCACTGCTAAGAAAGTTTTGGTCAATGTGTGTTGAGAATCTGGAGGAAGAAGAAAGGTTTTATATTAAGGTGACCTTCAGAAATCATAAGCAGAATATGATCACTGACCTCTGCCTACAGCAGGAAGAGAAAGCTGTGTGTTCCTGGGGGGAGAATGGGGTCACATCTACAGATGCAGCCCATATGTCTTTTTGTTCTGATTTTAATGAAACTATGTAACACTGATGCCTTTTTTATTTAACATACCGTTTTGTTTGGGTTTTTTTCTGTTGTTGTTACTGGGCTTGGGTTTTTTTTGTTTCTTTATGTTTTTTGCAGGGCTGGCATAGTTGTGTATAGCTGCAGCTGTCACATGGCAGAGTACATATACACACATATGTTCTGGTTTCATCTGAAACAGGTTTTTTAACTTCCAAGGAGAAAGAAGTAGAAGAAGGACAGCAAAGTCTTTAGCTATCTGAGCAGTAGCGCACAGAAAATTCCTACTAGGAGGCGGGGAGAGAAAAAGTAAGTTCATTCATTGCAAGTGAGAGGCTGAAACAGATGAAGAGCAACCTCAGCTGCAAAAAATCTTGAAGAAATATTGGCAGTATATACATAACACAAATATGGGCACATAGAGGGTTAAACCCAACATCTGAGACAATGTAATGAATTTAACCTCCTGTTCCCAATGCAAAGTTCCTGTAACCACAGCTCTCTGCAGTTGTTGGAAGCCAGTCCTTCACATCCAAACCATGCCTTGCCCAGGCTGCAGGCTGGTGGCTGGAGGTCCCCTAATTCTCTTGGGCTTGCAAAACCTGAGGAGACACATCCACTGACTCTGAGGGGTAACAGATCTCTCCACATCTCTCCACACTGCTCAGAACTGTTCAATAAGACCGTGCTTTGGAGAACAGCAGAGAGGCGGCTGAGTGATAGCATGTCGTTCCCGCCCTGCAGCAAGTGAAATATTCCAGACCCCTGCAATTGCAGCTGTAATTCCATTGAGGTTTTCTGGTGACATTAGCCAACTCCTCAAGTCTTTCTCTTGATGGAATTAGAGACCTGCTATGGTCTGTGGGATAGACATTGATGCTGATGTCATTAGCATCAGCACTGGTTCTGCCTGGAAAGGCTGAAGCACTGAAAAGCAGCTTCTGAAAGTAAGAGCCATTTGAAATATTGTTTTGATGGGAACACAAAGAGCTCATGTAGCTAGCTCAATGTAGCTTTCAAGATAACAATTGCTAAAAGATATAACAATATACAGAAAATTGAATGTGCTGTTTACATTATGTTTTTACATGGTACCTCCTTGCTTTTCACCTTGCTTGCACCAATATCAATTAAAATAGCATAACCAAGGGCAGTGGGATCACATTGCATAAACCCATCTGATATGAAGTCATGAACAAGCTTTAAGTACAAATATATTGCTAATTCTAGGACTGCAACCAGACAATGGTGCAAATCCTCATTACCTAAAGGGGCAGTTTTGTGCCTGGAGCTCTGTTTGCACAGGGCTTCACCTCCTATAGAAGGTTGCCTAACTGATTTCTGCACTTTGTCATCTAAGTGGCCTAAAAATATGCTGACAGTAAAAGCTTTTTTTGACAGTTGTGTAGAGGCCTCTAGTGGGGGGATAAACAGAGAGTGGAGGTTATTCATCCTTGTCCCTCCCCCACCCAGACTAACTCTCCACCCAAGTTAGCAGAGCCAAAAATGTGTCCACCGCAGAAGCTTTCTCTTATTTTTGAAAATTAATCTCCTCCAGAACTGGATTACCACTGTCTAATCCTTTTAACCACAGGCACATAATGCTGGAAATGGATAACTTGCTTAGAAACCTGCTCAGAGCACACACGTTTAAGACACGTCCAGAGCCTTTTGGCTGCTTGGCATCACGACTGTTAGAGCAGGCACTGCCTGCTGCTCTGTGCTGGCTCCTGCCTTGCTGAAGAGCCTGTCACACCCTTCCTCTGTACATCACCAAGGGGGTTCACTGAGCTGCTGTGCACTACCCTCCACATTATGCTGGAGCTCTGTTATTCCACCTCCTGCCTCCTCGGAATGTGTTTTATATTTTAGTCAGGGAGCTGCAGTAAAGATTTTAAATGAGTGGTTTCTGCTCATTACACAAGCCTGCTGCCCTATTAAACAGATAGATGTTGTGCTTCTCATCTTGCTAGAGTCTTCTGCAGCAGTTTGTGTACTGAGTCCCACACTACACTGCTTTTTATTTACATTTCAAAACACCTGTCTAGAGATATGCATGCAGCACAAAATTTAAAATTACAGCCTAGTGCTGGAAATATGCTAAATATTTCTGCCTGGTTGATACTGCACTGGAATGTGGGAGAGGGAAGATGGAAAAAAAAAAAACATTATTATTCCATTCAGAAAGTATATGAAGAACCAAAGCTTTTTTTGATCAGCGTTGTGAAGCTCAAAGGTGAGTTATGGCACAGGAGTGATAACACATCTTGGTTGATGAGTCAGCACTGAGCCGGGAGGCAGTGACATTGTTTTTTACTCTGAGCATTGCTGGAATTTGTTCCATAATCAGACAGTATCTGCGGTATTGATTAAGTACAGACAGCAATACTGCTTATAGTCTAATCACTGAAAGGCAGCTTCTAAACATACAATTACTTATACAGAAATTCATCCGTGCTCTGTCCTGAATTATCATATAAAAAAGAATATTATTAATATTCTCTAATGACACAGCAGGGAAGATAATGATGGTGCAGTATATTCTGGGTCTCACATTAAAGACCAATCCAATCCTACACTGTGACTGAGGGCGTGAAGTTAGAGCAGTCAAACACAGTCTTACCCACCTGGTAACCTTCAATGTTCATACCTTCTTGATGTAAGATGAAGGGGTGTTTTAATCTTTCAGCATAAGCAAACCTTAAATTTACACATACTTACAAAATGGTCATCGCATTTGCCTGCAGGCTCCCTGCAGTACCAGCTTCTAATCAGATAATGTATTTTCACTATGTGTAATGTCTAGAAATTCATTCTGAGTTACCCTTGATTAGAAAGTTTTAAGCCGGTACAAAGAGAAGCTGTCATAAAATGAAATAAGGCCCTGTCTAAATAAATCACTGATAACGGAGAGCAAAGACATTATTTCTTTTTGTCATTTTAATATTGACCAGCACTGGCACAACCAAATAAGAAGAGCTGTTAGCTTCACAGATTCCTACTACATTGGGAACAGAAGTGACAGTATGCCAGTAAGCTGCATGTGCATCACTTCTGTCTCCTAGGCATAACAGGGAAGCAATTTATCACTATAGTGCACCTAACATGTTCCCATATATCAGACAGTCCCTTCATCATATGTTTTTGCCTCCATTTCAACAGCAGGTACGAAATGTCACACTTGTACTTACTACTACTGGGTTCTGCTGATGCAGGTCCTCAAAAGCCTTCATACTACAAAAGCCCATCTTCCACAAGAGAAGACACAAAAAAATGCACAAAGACTGTGCCAAGGTAGGTGTCTGCATCAGATTGGCTGCTGTTGGCAGAAATCCAAGGTCTAGGTAAACTGTTTTGGAAGTGGTTCAGATGCTCAGGCAAAGTCTAGACTACAACCAGCGCACGACCTTCACCTGCTGTCAGGAGATTTCCAAGGAGACAGCTGGCAAGTGAGGAAGTCTATCAGCCTGTGGAGGCCCAGACATGTTGATGCTGCCTTTTTTCATGCTTCAGCTAGAGCAGCCTGAGGATGGTCTTTGTCTTTGGAAGGGCAACTACCTGTAACTCTGAGCTTGTTTCAGTCCTGTCAAACTGAAAAGTGTTTCTCATATGCCAAAGATTGGTTGTTTTATTTATGATTCTGTGATGGCTTACTGTAGTGAAAGAGTGCAATATGGGCAGTAATCTCACTGGGGCAGAAAACAAAAATTATCTTTGTGTATTAAGATAGTTAAGACTTCAAATATTGTTAATTTTTTAAAATAATTCTTAAATTAGAAAATTGAATCTACACAGGACATTTGCTTCCAGTCTGTGGAATGGGGCTGGCTCTCCATGCTGCAGTGACTAAGAAGTGCTCAGATATCTCTGATAACAGAACTGAATATCTGTTTTAACTAATCATGTACAGCTTTTCTAATTTTGCTCCATTTCCTATAAAATTCAAAGGTCCTTTCATTAACTGAAAGACCTGATGGTGATGTTAGATTTATAAATCTGGATTTTAAATTAGGTAATTTAGATTACTTGGGATAATCCAAAGCACATTCTTAGTTTGACCAGCAGATGCTTTGTGTCCCAAAATGATGAATTCAGAAATTTTTAATGTACCTCTTGGGAAAGCAGAGACTGTTACTCCAGAATAGGGTACAGGTCTGAGCTACATCTGCATGCTAAGCTGCTGTTAAATTCTTAGCACGGTCTTGAGAATGTTTAACAGGCTAATACAAAATAATTCTCTTTCCAGGAGGAGAGCAGATGACTCAAGAAAATGTAGAGACTCCTCCCCTGGCTGTTATGAGACACCGTTTGCCACTCCAAAAAACAGTATTTGATATTTTCAACCTTTAACTCCGGGGCTTTGCAAAGGTTCCTAAACTGTTTGAATTGTACAAGCTATAGACAGATCTTACAATGACTGCAACACCCAGATGAAGTCTCCACCTCAGTTTCTCCAACAACTGTGCCCATTCTCTGCAAGCTAGGCTGGATCAGCTCAGAATTCACAAATCCTCCTGTGCAGAATTTGCCCCAGAGAAATGCTGCTGAATCTCCTGCTTATGAAAGCACAAACAATTTTCCTAGTTTGAATAAAAACCTTAGCATCATATTACCCTGTAAGGGCTATTAAAATGTTGCCAATTTATGCATTGAACCCAAGCATTGTGGCATCTTGTGCTTACCTTCAATAGACAAGAAAAAATGAAGCAAAAGCTTCATTGCAAGCATTTAGTATAAGGAGTTCATAATTTTAAATTCATGAATTGCAATTAACAGGACTGTAATAGGTGACAAACCCAAACATAAGTGCCAAGCAGTTTTTATGTCCATTATATTCTCACCTTAGCAAATCAAAATGATTAAAAATTACTTTGATGGCAAAATAAGAACAGGTTTACTGTAGAAGGGAAGATACTACTGCTTAAAAAACAGTATTTGTCTCACAGTAATAGGTGAAATTTGTCCAATTCACTCATTTCAGCCATCGGGGTTTTTTGTGATGGAGCAGTGGGAAAATGTACAGTTGGGAAAGGACCTTTTTTGCTATTTTAATTTAAATCTGCTACACTAAGTGTCTCATATAATGCAGATGAGAAAGCATTGAGGGAACATGCTGGCGAGGCACATGGATGAAGCCAGCCCGGCCAAAATTTTACTAAACTGAGAAAAGTAAAAGGTTATACAAATAAGTGCAATAGCAGAAAGATGACAAGGTGCACTTTTTCTATCCAGAAGACACACACTGCAGAGAGTACCAGTCTCTGTGTGATTAGTTGTGTACTGACACATCTAATGTGTGTTTCAAAGAATTTGTAACAAAAGGACAGGCTACTCCAGCAATTTGTTTCTCAAAATACATAAACTTCCCTGGGGCTAAATTGTGGTGCAACTTCCAGAGCCATGCAAGGGAACAATAGGACTCAGACACTCCTTAAAAAATTATACTGTGAGTGACTCAGCTTGCCTTGTAGTCTGCTGCTGGGGCATTGGAACATTATCCAGCCCTTTGCATGGGTTTCACAGAAAACCCACAGCTTGGCCTTGAAAGAATAAATCTTCATCCTTATATTATGCCTGAATTGTCAGCATTAACATACCAATGGTTACTTTTGGAAGTTGCATGGTGTTGCTGGTTAATATAATGGCCAAGTATATGTAAAGTGGAAATTCTGAATATTGTAGCAGAATATTTATAATTTAAGTTTTTCAAGGCAAAATTCAGTATTACTATTGGTTTCAGAGTGGTGGCATAGTCTGTGTTGGGGCTGGGGGTAGGAAGTGCAAAACGGGAAAGGAAGGTTTAAGGGGGCAAAAGTTTCAGTGAAGGGAGCTTAAGAAAGGGGGTATTGAAGGAAATTTTGTGGCAGAAAGGAAAAGCAGCAGAAAGCTATAGGTGGAAATGCTTTCCTTTCCTGACGCTTCAGAGGTGGGAATAGAGGCAGCAACTCCACGTGGGTGGGAGCAGTGCATGCCAGCCTGGGAAGCTGGGCAGCGTGGCAGGGCTGAGTCCGGCCGGAGCCTGGGCACAGCTGCACGCCCAGATGGACCTTGCAGACACTGCCTCGCGCATTTTCTCCTGCACCCAGCACACCCCTGCAGCCCTGCTCGCACAGGCACCAGCACACACACAGGAGTGCCCCTCTGAGGAGGTTACAGTAACCAGCCGATATAATTTTACTTAATCCTTTATGACGTTTTTAATTAAAAAGGCTTTAGTGCTTTGCTAGCGTGACATTTGATTGCACTCTAGATAATGCACCCTTGCCGATTCTGGCAGCAGTAAAGTGCTCAGAAAATACATGAAATATTTTTATGAGGAATTCTGTCTGATCTGTCTTCAATGGGAAACACAATGATTTCAAACCATGTATATTCTTTTCAATAAAACAGCAATATATGCCACAGCAAGATAACTGAAGAGAATCACCCTGTCCAAATTACTGTCCATTCTAAACTGTTTTCATTCTTGCTACTTAGATTCACATTCTTTTTCATATAAGAATTAACCAAAATTTGTTGCACCATTTTGAAGCGCTGGCTGAAATGAAACCTGCTACAAGCTGTTTCTAGCCCATCTGAAAAAAGCTGGATCTCATTCTCTTCTCATCCATACCATTTTAATTTACTTGACTTAATCCTCATTTTCATCTAAAGCAGAACCATAGATCCTCATTCCTCAGAAACTGTCAGAATTATGTTTTATTTTTACTTTTATCGCTATTATATATACTCCTTTGATTTATTCAGATGTATTCCTTTATCCACTTTGGTCAGCAGTAATCACACTTTGCTTAAACATGGTACCTTGTTAATCTCTGACACTGAGCTGTAACGCTATGCTCTTTCCTGGATTTATGCAAATCTGAAAGCAGAAATGGTGCTACTAAGGACTTCACACACTTTGATGACAGGGATGCATTTGCAAGATCAAAGAACAAACTTCTAGTCCCACTGCAGTCATCTGAAGGTAGCCATTGACAAAAAAGAGCTCCTAGATTTTTCTCAAAATAATAGATCTCTTAGACAACTATTTAGCTGGTTGTTTTGATGGGGGTTTTTTTCCAATTAAACAAAGCTTTTAACATTTCAAATTGTTTGTACCAGAATTGAAGAAAAAAAAAAAATTAATTCTGAGAAAAAAATCCTGTATAGAGCAAAGTTGATGCTTTTAACAAATAAAAACCTTTTTTTTTTTTCAGTTTGTTGCAAAACCGTGTATGTTTGTTTTGCCCTGCAAATAAAAATTCAGTGGAATATTCCTGAAGAAAGCTTCAGTCATGGGAAACAAATTAGTCATTTTGTGACAAATTTGTCTATAGGTCCATCACAACAGTAGGTAAATGCTTCCCAAATGGATTTGTCCTCATAGCATCCTTATGACATTAACAGTGCTTCCCCTTTTGTGCTATAGATGATGCAAAATGCACATCAAGACCTCCTCCTCATTTGTTAAATCCTGATTTTAAATGCCAAGCCCCAGATTTTTCAAACCATGTTCTTAAAAGGTGCTTTATTTATGGTAGAGTGTTTTATTTACCCCGAGTATAATTCCCACTAACTCAGACTCTCCCTGAAAGCTCAGCATTGCTGCCAGCCAGGTGTCCCCTGATAGGCACTGAAGTGAGGAACAGGCACATGCTTACTTACCTACCACCCGAGTAAGAAAAGTGATCTGGGCCACTTGCTCAGGGACACGGAGTTACCTGACCCTGCAAGAGCACTGGTGCTCGACTGGACCTGCCCCAGCCTTGGCCCATCAGCCTGTACAGAGAGAAGGATGGAGGTGACCGGCAGGGGACAAGGTGTATGTGTTGCAGGAAGGAGGTGGCTCCTCAGGGGACAGCTCTGGGGACTGTGTGTTGTCTAGGCAAATTTCTTTGAATTTGATAGATACTTGAAAAAATCAGTCCCACACTGGATATGCTGTAAGACTGTTATCTTAGAGGGGCTGGTGAGGAAATTGTTACCCCCCCCACCAAGATGGCAAAGGGCTTCACAGTCAGAGGACACACTACTTCAGTGACCATCCAACCTTCCTGTGGCTGCAAGCCCCTCACTGCTTTCCATTTCTATGGTGAGATGAAGGTCCTTTTTAACAAAGCATTGCTAAAGCCCCGTCTTGAGCTATTTCCTGAATCCCATCCACCTCCGGTAGTGTGTGAAGTCGGGATAGAGAAGAAAATGTTTTGTCCGACTGAATCTGGGGAATCCTGTCTCATTCACCAGCACATGAGCCTCAAACAGTGCAATCTGCCCTTTGGCTGCGTACAGAGAGTGGTCCTCTGTTGTGCACATTCAAGTGCATAGCTCCTTTCTTTTGGGTCATCCCCAAACTTTTTGATCCTTCGGCTGATATCACAGAGCTCTTCTTTTTCCCAGTGAGCTGGGAGAGCTGGTGGAAGCAGCCCTGTGCCATCGCGCCTGATGCCTAGTGCTGGATGTGGGTGATGAGGCTGCAGGGAGAGCTCTGCCCAGCCCTGCCAGACCATGCTCACCAACAGGAGTGTCAGGTTTCTTTAATAACCCCACTCGCCACTGCAGTGCAAAGGTTTATGACCTGCCCAGATGCTGGTAGGCTTTGGGTTGGGTTTCTTTGTGAGTGCTGCCCTCATGTTTCTGACACGTAGTCAGGAGTGGTTCATAACCCAGGTTTCTGCTGCGGTACAAACCATGGAGATGAGTCCTTAAACCAAATGGTGGCTGAAGCTTTCTAAAATGGGTGAAGCAGCTTGTCTTTTCCTACGTGCCATGCTGGGAAGTCAGTGTACTGGTTTTGAAATGTTTCTCCTGAATGTTTTGCTAACACTTTTCCAAACAGCATTAACTCTGGGGCAAGCATGATGTGGGGGATATTTCAACTCAGAAAAACTGGCAAAGTTATGAGAAACTAAAAATTGTGCCTCAAAAGAACACATTCCAAACAACATTCATGTCTTGGGGTGACTTTATGATGTGTATCCCCTATCGCCGCTCTATGCCCAGACATGATTCCCGTGCCTTTCTGTGTCTTTAAAACTGGGTGCAAGAGAAGGAAAAAAAAAGCCAGACAAACTTTTCAAAGCAGTTTGTGCTCCAAGGACACAGAGATAACTGCTGCTGCTGCTGCTGCAGAGCGGAGGAAAAGCACCTTCCAGCTTTTCCCAGCTCTTGGCTCCTTTTCTCAGAAGAGAGAGACGGAGATTTAAACTCCTTTGTTTCCCTGGGACTTCAGATTCTTCTTCTTCTCTTCTGGAACTGTTTGGCAACACCAGAACATACACGGGAGACAGTATATCTCTGGCCTGGAGGGGCCTATGCAGAAAACCCAGCTCCAAGAGGAGGAGAGAGGCCACACCCACAGAAAGGACTCCAAAATCTTCCCAGGTTTCTCTCCACAGCGAGAGGTTTTATTATCTAGCATTATTATTCTTTTCCCATTGTGCATTGTGTCAGTTAAATAAATAATTTTTTTCCATTCACTTTCCTCTGAGGAAAAATTCTTTTTTCCCAAACCTGGTGGGGTAGGGGTGGCTGTAATCTGCCTTCTATCAGAGAAGGTTCAAATTTGGACGTTCCTCCGAATTTGTCTCAAACCGGGACAATTCACCATAAAGAAAACTACTTATACAGTATAGAAAAGGCATGGACTTACGCAATACCTGTAATTTTTGAGGCACTACAACTAATTTTTCAACAGTAAATCTTTCCCTTCCTTTAAAATCAAAATTCAATACAGCCTTGACTATGGAGCTAATATGTTATGTCCACAATGAAAAAGAGCTGGCTGGATGGCCAGGCCCAGAGAGTGGTGGTGAATGGAGTTACATCCAGCTGGTAGCCAGTCACTACTGATGTTCCCCAGGGCTCACTTCTGGGGACAGTCCTGTTTAATAGCTTTGTCAATGACCTGGCAAGGGGATTGAGGGCACACTCAGTCCGTTCGCAGATGACACCAAGTTGTGCAGGAGTATTGTTCTGCCGGAGAGTAGGAAGGCTGTACAGTGATGATGGGCCAGGGCCAGTGGTATGAGACTCAGCAAGGCCTAGTGCTGGGTCCTGCCCTTGGATCACAACAACTGCAGGCAGTGCTACCGGCTTGGGGCAGAGCGGCTGGAAAGCTGCCTGGTGGAAAAGGATCTGGGGAGGCTGAGAACCAGCTGAACATGAGCCAGTGTGTGCCCAGATGGCCAAGAAGGCCAAGGGCATCCTGGCCTGTATCACCAATAGCGTGGCCAGCAGGACCAGGGCAGTGATTGTCCCCCAGTACTCAGCACTGATGAGACTGAACCTCGAGTCCTGTGTTCAGCTCTGGGCCCCTCACTACAAGAAAGACATTGAAGGGCTGGAATGAGTCCATAAAAGGGCAATGGAGCTCGTGAAGGGTCTGGAGAGTTAAGTCATATGAGGCACAGCTGAGGAAGCAGGGGGTGTTTAGCCTAGAGTAAAAGGAGGTTCAGGGGTGACCTTATTGCTCTCTATAACTACCTGAAAGAAGATTGTAGCCAGGTGGGGGTCGGCCTTTTCTGCCAGTTAACAAGTGATAGACAAGAGGAAATGGCTTCAAGTTGTACCTGGAAAGGTTTAGATTGGATATTAGGAAAAATTTCTTCACAGAAAGGGGTTTTTCCGGCGTTGGAACATGCCATGGCAGTGGTTGAGTCACCACTCCTGGAGGTATTTAAAAGATGTGTAGATGTGACACTTTGGGACACAGTCTAGTGTATTTAAAGGTTGGACTCAATGGTCTTAGAGGTACTTTCCAACCTAAATGATGATGTAATATTTAACACCAGTAATTCATATTACTCCTACCATTATGTGTGGCCGAAAAGATATCAGGAGAAGGATGGGGATGAATTCCAACTTTAAAACCAATGTTCTATGGAGTGCAGTCCCCTTTTTCTTAGTAGCCCAATTTGGTTCAAAGAATGCTTCAAGGCATGCTTTAAAAGCAGCAGGTTCTCAACTACATATGTCAGATTGCTACCAAGAATGAAATTTTATAACTCGTTGAAAAATAAGTTCTGTGATGGGAAAATGTGACACACCCTTATGTATTGCAGCCTGAATGAACCCAGCACAATAAAGGAAACTGATAAAACTCGGGAGACACAAAGGACACGTCTGTAACAGCACGACAGACTGATGCTGTGTGTGCTATGCCGCAGAGTTCTGGAGATCTTGACTTTTTAATCAGAATGCCTGGCTCGTAGCCTCAGCAGCATGCCTTCTGCATGGCTGCATGGAAAACCAGCCCAGGATGTCCTTGAACAAAAAATAACGTTGTTAAAAATCCCAGTTATTTTATGCTAGTTGTAACAATCAAAGCCCTTGAGCCCCAGGTCCCTGAAACATGTAATCTTACACTCTTTAGTGCCCTGAGCATGGTCTGTTTCTCTGTGAGTGAAAGAAGCTGCAGCTCAGACGCATAGAGTAAATGGGGCATAGAGGAAATAGGACTACAGTATTATTTAGGTACTTGAGTTCTGCTGGTTTTCGGAGTGTTGAGTTTCCTTATTATCAATGAGAATCTGGGTTTGGGTGATTTGCACACAGCCACACAAGGGAGCAGTGACAGAAAAAGCAAACCTTGCTTCAGCAGTGCTGTTGTAAAGATAAAGTATTGTGTTTAAAATCTGTGCAGCTGAGGGCCATATTAATCACTTTATTTAATATTCCGCTTTTGCCTTTTTCTTAGAGGGTTGGTATAAAGTACTTGTAATAGCTACATCTTTACACATTTGGCAGCTTATGTAGTTTAGCCAGTGTTGATTGTAAAAAGAAATCAGGAATTAGAAAAAAAACAAAAACAAAAACAAAAACAAAACAAAACAAAACAAAAAAAAAAAACCAACCCAAAAAACCCAACCAAAAAACCAACACCTAGCACATGCATCAAAATGGGTTTTATAATTTCTTTGGGGTTTCTATATCTAAATGCAACCACATACCTTCTCAGCCACCCCTCCTCTCCTTCTAGCTCTTTATGATTTCAGTGTTTTTGTCACTCTAAAGCTTAAATCCCAAACTGCCTTTTTCAGTACTCCCACTCCCTCTGGTGGCTCTAAAAGATGGCTTCCAGAGCTGCAAACAAACACTTCAGAAGAGACAGCATTACTCTAATGTGCTACAGTTTTCCCTTTATGCACAAGCGTGCTTCATCCACTGGATTAAAGAAGGAGTAAAAGAAAAGAAATTTAAAGAAAAGGAACTGGCATCCTTACTGGTTTAGGCACTCGAAAGGAGTGAGATGGATGGGTTGCAGCCCACCATCTGATCTGCACTGTTTCCCTGTTTGATGGAATTTATGGCACGGTGCATTTGGAAATCAAACTGCTCACATAGCTCATGCCAGATCTGCTCCCTGCGTGGGGAAATCTGGGCAAGCATCAGGAAAGTCTGCGAGGTTCCCTCCACGAGCCTTCCAGCAGATTGTTATGTCAGATGTTGGCCACGCTGCAGATAAAGCCTCAGGCTCTGTAGATCTCTGAGGGCGCTGCCAAAACCCAGTCACTTCCTGTGTGTTGCTGGGGCTCTGCCCTCCCTCCCTACCTCCTCACAGACTTTGTGGAGCAGAACCCAGTTCCCTGCATCTCCCTTTGGGCCCCCGTGATCCTGCAAGGAGAGGATTTCATAGTACCGAGCCTGCCTCAGGCAAAATTCACTCTAAAATACCTTTTACCAGAGGTCAAAACAGAGGGTCCTTATGTCAAGAGGCAGTGTTCCTTTCTGTGCAAGTCTCTGCACAGATCACCACGGACATCAATAAGTCAGGCATGCAGGCAGACAGCCAGTGATGGAAAAAGCCTGCAATCTGAGATCTCTGCTTCTGTCTGTGATGGGCAGACAGCCCTTACAAAGGACAAGGTTTGACAAAAGAAATAAGTTATTTGTCTAAAAGAAATGCTGTTCCTTCCATGCCATTTTATGCTATAGAACAGATTATGAGGAGGGGAAATCCTTTGAAATGCCTTTAAGTATTTCTCATGCAGCTCTGTTGCTTCATATATTTAATTTTTCTTATTGAAGCATTTGAAAATGAGTATATCCTGAGGCTCTAAACCCCTTCCAGTGTCTGAAACAGAGTGAGACACTTTCTCATTGCTGACCAACATGCAGGACCTGCTAGCCCAAGTCTCAGCATGTGCACAGCTCCTGTTAAAGATCAGGGCTTAGTGCCCAGGGCTCTCCAAATCTGAATATTAGATTCCAAATCCACCATGTGGATCCTGTTAACTCCACGCTGAGAAAGAATACCAGAGCTCAGAGTGATAATCTGTAATGAGCCTAACCCAAAATCCCCAGCCAAAGCAGCTGTGACCTCTGAAGGAGCTCAGACCCAGATCCAGACTTCTGTGACTTACCCCAGCTCCACAGGCTGTGCATGCAACATTAACACAGCTCCGGTCCCAGGGGACAAAAGCAAACCACAGATTTGCTGATGCCCCAGCTGTGCTTGATTTACTGAAACTGGATTACAGGCTTTCCCTATCACAACTGGCCGTACCACTGGCATGGCTGGAAGCAAAGGACATGATTTGTTTTCTCCTGCAGCGTGCTAGTATGTTCCTGCTTATTCTCAATTACTGTAAACCAAAGTAAAGCAAGGTTTGTTATTTACTCAAAAGCTGTTTCTCTGCAGAGTGGGAATGAGAACAAAGAGCTTGATTACAGAAATCTTTCAACTCCTACTTCCTACTGGTCATCTCCTCACCCCTTCTTATGTCAGTACCTCCAATTCTGCAGCTATTTTCCGCTCCTTAACCTGGCAATGGGAAATGCTAAAATCACTCACCTCTTCAATTTTTCCTGCAGGATATGAATCAACACTATCTACACTATATTCATGTCTCTCTCAGTAAGTACAGCTGTGAGGAAGAGAACAAAAGAAAAACAAACCTTCAAACAGAGAGGTGAAACAATGGTGAGAACAAGCCTCCTGCAAAGCTTTCAAGCCTGCTGTGTTTTTATTGGTACAGACCCCTCTGTAAGCAGGATTTCTTACTGCTTCAGCATTTATAGTCTTGAGTGAAGGCAGGGAGAGATATGAGAGAAGTTGAGCTTCAGAAACTTCTTGATCAGTTTTTTTGGGCTGTAATTTTGGTTTAAGAGTTTTAGTTTTGTCCAGAACGCATCTCCCATCCCTGTTGCTGATGTTCTCTGAAAGCTAATCAACACATCATTTTTTTTGCTGTCTTCCAAAGATGAAGTCAGAAATCTGAATAGGTATCTGCACTTTACATGCAGAGTGCAGACTTTGATCAAGGAACTCGTTGCAGAAATTATGTACAGCTTAAAGGTCTCCAAAAATAGCAAAGTGGAAAGACTGAGAAGAAGGCCCATGTTAGATCCTCCTCGCCATCAGGTGCACCGCTCACATCTGCCCAGGAGCACAACCTCATTTTGGTGGTACCCTTCCAGTTAAAAGCCTGTCCAAGGCTCGCCCACCTACCTTGAAGGAACAAGGACAGAAATGCTTCTGTATACAACAGATTGACACAATACACTCCAAGAAAACATAACCACAGGTCAGGTCCTTACTCTGCCTTCAAAGGTTCAATCTCTTGTCTCTTTTCTCTGGTAAGAGTCAGGCTAAAATTGCTTTGGGAATAAGAGAGTTTTTGCTCTTGTAACCCTGTGGGGAAAAGATTAGGAAATCACAAGCCTTGTCTTCCGTATGTGAAAGCAGTCATGCTTCACTAACGCATCACAGTGCTTTCTGAGAAGATAGGCAGTGGTTTTAGAAGTGTGCTAGATAGCACTGAGGGCTAGAGAGCCAAAACTGTGTATGCAGATCATTGCACCCACTGGAGCATCCCTTGCATGGATCAGGTTATGCATGGATCATTTCTCCCCCCTGGTGAGCTATACAGGGGGAGGCAGCCCAGGGAAACATCTGGGATCCACTGACCTACAGTTGCCATTTCTTAGGGATCTACATTAAACTTCCAGGCAGGAGACACTTGAAACAAAATACCCTTCATATAACAAAGCCATGTATTAGAGACAGATGTAATTCCCTATGCCTTCCCACAGCACGTGTGTGTGCACACCTACCCACACGCAGGTACACATGTGCACAGTTCAGGAGTGGTGTGCATCCAGTTCAGCCTTCTTGCATCTTTGCATCCTTTCAATTTTGCATCAGTGTGATTCTATCATAAGTGATGTGGTTTTGAAACAAAAATGCCTCTACTTTTGCAATTTCTTCATTTTTTTCCCATTACTGATTTCATATGGGATATTTACTGTGCTCTGTGTGACATGGCCTTTCAGGAGGGAAATGTATGTTCCTTTGAGCCTGCCTTTTGTTCGAATACTACTCATTTTTCCTGTCTCATTCTTTTTCCTGTCTCATTCTTTTTCCTGTCTCATTCTTTATAATGGCATGGGCTGAACACAGCCCTTGCTGGTTCCCCTGTAACTCAGATCTCCCCTCTGCCTGGTGGGCTGCAAACTTGGAGCAGGTCCCAGGTTGTTTTGTTTCTGTTGGAATACTTTTCCTGTTTGCCTTTGTCCTCGAGGGGCTTTCTGCAGCCTCCTGCAATCTTGTTGGATTGGGTTTCTAAGGCATGGGCAGTGCCCCAGGGTTCTGTGGTCAGGCTGGTGAATTTGAACTGGCTGCAGACCATTCTGCTCCATTCTCCAGGACAGTTCCACAGCTGCTCTTTTGTTTTGCCCTGAAAAAATGAGGGTAACAACACCTACCTGTCTCTTCTGATAATTGTGAAATTTTCCTGAAAATCCACCCTGTAGATCCAGTGCTTCTGGAGACTTACACAACAACATGCTTTCTCCCAGCTGAATTAGATTTATAGGAAAACCTTTGTAAGAAAACCAAGAAATTTCTTCCTAAGGTCAAACACTTTGAGAAAGTGAATGTATTTTGGGGGATTGCTGGCAAAGCTACATATAGGTGCTTCCTTTGAATTGCAGCTGCAGATAACTAAATCCTAATTTCCTATGAAGAGCCCACAGTTAGATGATTTCCAAGTTGTCTGCTCAGTGAAACTCCCACACAGAAAAAAGGAGAGGCTTTTTACGGTATCTTGAGAGCAGTTGTTGCACAGATGATGCATTCTCCGAGGAGGCAGCTGTAGTTGTAAAGGAGATGAACTCCAGAGCTGAACTCTTTGGTGTGTTACCAGACTCATATGGGAATGCTGCTTGGAGCTGAGGACCTGCGCTGCCACGGGGAAGCAGAGTCGCACCCACTTCAAGGCTTCTGATCTTAAATATCACAGTTAAACCTAACAGCAGTTCAGAAGCTGCAAACTGCTAAATAAAAGCTAATTGTAAGTACTTCCCCTTTACTAAAAGAGCCCATATTCCATTTACCAAACAAATCTCATATGAAAATTGGAAAAGCAGAGCAAAACCCATATTGTTTGGGCAATACACATCCATAATGCACAAAAAAGATACACAAACTACATTACAAAGGAATGTCTATATAGCTCATTTGACACTTAGGTAATCAGCTCTAGTAAAATGTTGTTGTAGAGTGAATGACTTTTTCAAATTAAAATATTAGTGCAGAGATACTTTTTGCCAACCTGACACAGAAGCACTGCATCCCATTTTGGAAGAAAACAATAAATAGTCTCAAGATGTTCGAGGATTTCTTTTTTGGAGGGACAAGATAAGATGCTTGGGCTGCCACCCCTTTGGAATGCAGGAGGGAAAGGCAAGTTTCTGGTAGCTGCAGTCATGAACTGGAGTATTCACCCCAAAAGTTTGCTGTCTGGGAACAAGGAATACATGCAGCTGGATACAGAGCAAACTTCACAGACAGCAGCACAATATTGTCTGTGTGTCAATACTATGAAATCTGCTTCCATCAGCAGATGACACTCCTTAGCCTGGTGCATCGTTATCGCTCCAACCTCCTCCAAGTCTGGCCAACACCAGAGTCAAGGAAGACTTACTTGGAAATGGTCAAAGAATCACAGAATCATAGGATCGTTTAGGTTGGAAAAGACCTCCAAGATCGAGTCCAACTGCTAACCCAGCACTGCCAAGTCCACCCCCAAACTGTCCCCAAGTGCCACATCTACACTTTTTTTTGAAAACCTCCAGGGATGGCCACCACTCCCCTGAGCAGCCTGTTCCAGTGCTGGACAAACCTTTCCATTAAGAAATTTTTTCTAATACCAAATCTAAACCTTTCCTGGCATGACTTGAAGCCATTTTCTCTTGTCCTATTGCTTTATTATTTGGGAGAAAAGACTAAACCCCACCTCACCACAACCTCCTCTCAGGTACTTGTAGATAGTGATAAGATCTCCATCGAGCCTCCTTTGCTCCAGGCTAAACATCCCCAGCTCCCTCAGCCACTCCTCATAGGATTTGTGGTCCGGACCTTTCACCAGCTTTGTTGCTCTTCTTTGGAGACACTCTGGCACCTCAATTACTTTCTTGTAGTGAGGGGCCCAAAACTGAGCACAATACTAGAGGTGTGGCATTTGTATCAGCAACAAAAGCCTCAGCACTGGCTCAGGAGACTTACAGCTGTGGCATGTGGTCTGGAACATCTGCAAAAGTTGTGTCTTCTGTCTTCTCATGGAAAGCTGTGCCTACTTGGTTACGACATCCTGCATGAAATAAAACTGAAAGCCCAAGCAATTCTGCAGCCTGCACTAAGATTTCACCAGTGTAGCTGGCCCCAGGGAAGTGGAGAGCAGCACAAAAAGTAAATTACCCTACTGGAATTAATTCTGTACTTGCCACATGCTTAAAATGCAGCTTTTCTGTCTGGGTATTTTCATAAGCAATAAGGTTGCAGACATATCATTTATCATCATATTTCCTCTGCTTTGGAGTTCATGACATGCACTGTCTTTATGGCTGAATAAAAGGTCATGACTTGCCAGCTGGTAACACAAAATGCATTTTTACACTAATGGAAAGGTATACTAGCTTTTGTTTCATATTGCACTGACTGCATATTTACATAAACTCTACATCTGTTTAGTTAAGTTAAGCCAGGGGGTGATGATCTTTGTCTTTACAAAAGAGCTGATTTAATTTTATTGAACAAAGCTTTCCATTTAAAAGATCAAAGTCAGTGCACCCTCTGAAGCAACAACTCAAAAGTTTCTTCAACTATTTGAATTAATAAAATAGGGTAACTGGAACTAAAAAAGCAGGAAAAAGCAAAAAGGAAAATAAAAATAAAAACTCCTTGGGGGCTTTGTTTATCCTGAACTTGGAGAGAGACATGTTCCTTTCAACAAAGTCCCATTGAGTGTCCTGACTCTCCTGCCTCTGAAAAGGCAGGAATTGATAGCTGAGGCAGTATGCACAATTTTAAACAAATTTCTAGAAGATGGTAATGCTATGGGGAAAAGACACAAGATACAGCACAGTGAAGAAAACCTAGTGAAGAACTGGCCTGTCTAGCTGCCATGTGCTAGTTCCAGGCACTACTGAACTCCTACTTGATAAAATATCAGTTTGTATATAAAATTGCTTGGTAACGATACAGAAAATAATGGTAAAAATCATGAGTTTGAAACTGTAGCCGTAGTGGAGATAAATATTTCAAGTCTTCTGAAAGAGCCTGCATGTTCCCTCCTAGAATCTGACTTTGGGGAAATTGTCTTGCAAACTTTTATTTTTGGGAGGGGAATTGCTAAACACCTGCCTTACATTTCACTGCTGGAGCTTGGTATTTGCTTGCAAGTAGCTTCCTCACCTCCCAGACTGACAGCAGCAGTCACTACTGATACGCTGGGTGAGCCCCCTGGCTACACATCATGCTATGGCAGGATGGGGTCAAGCACGCACAAAATCCACTCTTTGCACCTGTCCTGAGGTTATATCTGGCAGGCAGCCCAGGAACATGGACCAAAAGGAGCTGTAGCGTGTTCCAACTCAGCCCTCAATTAGCACACTGATGAAACTGGCCCTAACGTCTGTTTTGACTCCAAGGAAACCTTTCCAAGAGGTCTATGTTGCTTCTACATCTCTTCTACACAATACATCCACATTAGCACTTCAGCTTGGATCAGCAGAGTGCTGTGGCAGTGTTCCTCCTGACCACCCATCCTTACCATGCTTTGCTTCACGTGCTGGAACAGTCCTGGCATCTGTCAACTGGACTCCATCCAGACAAAGCCAAACAAAAAGATCTGGTGTAGGAACACACTTACTGCACTACAGCTGCTAACATGAGGCCAGTCAATGTGACCACATTAGAGCTGGTCTAAAATAAATCTCTGAAATACACAGAGGGCACACACTGGGTCCCCTGAGCCAGCTCCTCTGTGCTACAGATTGTCCCTACTTGTTCCAGGCCACCTGCTAATGTAGACACAACCCAAAGAGGCTGCACTGCTGCTTTCTAAGCCTCTCACTGCTTAAATGGGTGAATAGTGCCATTTTAGGCACCATATGGTATCCCTGCAGGCCTCCAGCTGCCACTCTGCAGATCAACAGCTCAACCAAATGTCTCGTGTCATATCTGGCAGCCCCACGCAGACATCTCAGATACCTTAGGGAGACTAACTGCTGTGGATGTCTATGTTTAGACAACTGAATACCATTTTACTTTAGCATCTATTCCCCTCTAGATCAAAAAAATTGAAGCAAATGAGATTTAAGAGAAGAAAGAAGATGCTTGAAATACAATGGTGTGTTCTGTGAAATAAAATACATGATATAGAACAAACAAAATAAAAATAGCATTTATTGTAAAATTCATTTAAAACTCTTTTTTAAATAAAGTAAAAAGTATACAAAGCTTAATCTGACAACAACAAAAGTATTGCTTTGTCCTTCAAGAAACAGCTGAATTTTACAAATTGCAATTATTGTTCAGCAAGGGCTGAATTCACTGGCTTTAACAGAATAATTGCAAAGCTTGAGATTCAGTTTCTATTTGTGTAATTTACTGGCCTAATGCCCCAGATGCTCTAGGGACTGTAGCATCAGAGTCTTTGCAGGACCATGTCCTAAAGCTAGTAAATCAATAAATTATCAAATTACTAATTTTTCTGGGATAGTAATAAAAGAAACGGGCTTTGGCATGTTTCCTGTCCTGAGAGTGACTGACAGAGAGCAGTCCTTGTCTGTACCAGCAAACTCCTGGCATCCAGCATGGGCTGGCTGCAGGTAAGCAGGGATGCTCCCTGGGCTGACCACAGTCAGGACTGCCTGGGAGAGGCTGCTGGCCACGGGCCAGCGCTGTGTCATGGTGTCGCTGTACATCCGAGACGCATAAAGAAAACAACACAGAGTCCAGGCTTGTGAACAAGTGGAAGCGCTTTAATAATTTTCTAACTACTTTTATAGGACAGATAACAAAAGTGTGTTGAATGGAAATAGGTGATTGGTTCCTCGGCCATCCACCCCTTGAGAGGATTGGCCAAGTTCTAAGATACCTATTCCAAAATATTTTCAAAGCCAAAGCCATAACAATCTTGCAAAACAGCTTGGGGGTGCAAGAAGTTTATAAAACTGTGACCTTGTTTAAAATAGTTTACATAGGAAAGACAGTCTTCCCACAGAATATTGAGAAAAGGTTGAAGAATTTCTCTGCTTCTAACTTTTTAGCACCTACATCATGGCTTAATCTACCATTCTTACACAGCAAAGACTGTCCAAAGCTGCAGAAAAACGCATTTACCTGCCAAGGAACAGCCTAAATTTCTGAATCTGCATGGAAATACTTGGAGATTAGGAGCCTTTCAAACACTTAAACAAAAATCCTGACCTCTTGTGGCCATCAAACTCTCCAGCAAAAGTTTCTGTGAGTTTCTAACCCAGGCGATGCTCTTGCTGGGTGTGGGACGGCCATTTGTGCATTCCTGCTGCTCCTCTCCCAGACCGGCCTGTGTACCAGGAGTCATTGACAAACCTTTGACAAACATCTGAACATCTCTGTGGGTCCAGAGGAAGCCACAAATGTGATCAGAGGGCTGAAGCACCTCTCCTACAAAGGCAGGCTGAGAGAGTTGGGGCTGTTCAGCCTGGAGAAGTGAATGCTTTGGGGAGATCTTAAAGCAGCCTTCCAATACCTAAAAGAGTCTTATAAAGGAGAGGGCAGATAGTGACAGGACAAGGCTTTCTATGATTACGTGATTTGTTCTAAATGTAAAAGTGCAGTCCTTTTAGGCACTGTGGACAAAAAATCTGGCAGAAATGCCACAGAAATGGGAAGCATAGGAGTGATCCTCACATTAATATCCTGCACGTGGCACACAGCTTCTTGCAGACCTTTAATTCTAACAAATTTGTGAGTAAGGGAATGTTGGTTTTATCTATTGTAGTGGTGTGGTTCGAAATATCCATTATTTACTTATTTTGCTTCTGTAAGATAAGAATTAGGAGAAAGCAAAGCAGGCACAAAACTTAAAAGAATGTAAAGAAGTTTATTAACAGACCTAAAAGAAAGAAAAAAAGTCAGACTAAAACTTCAGAACACTTCTCTTCCCCCCACCTTTCTCCCTTCTCCCACTGACAATGTAAAAAGACAACCCTTGAGATTTTCAGTCAGTTTACCACCTCTATAATAATCTCTTTTTCAGTTCACTTAGGGAGAGGAGTCTCTCTTGTTCATGATATTGAGACATCTCCACAAGAAACAGTTCTCTCATGGCTTCAATGTCACAGCGAGACAGCTGCCCGGGATGGTTCTCTGCTCGCAGGTGAAAGTCCCTTCCCTCTGTGAAAAACGAGGTTCACTCTCCTGTTAGGACTGAAAGGTTTAATAAAGGACAATAAGGGACAAAGATAATAAAGCAAAATTCACAGCGCTGGGTGCTTTGGCACTCAGCCAAGAGCACGCTTGCTACTTCGGAAACCCCCTTTACATACACATCAGTGTATTACATATTCATAAACAATTACGCATATTCAAACCTTTTATACATATTCAAACTTTTCTTTAAACTAGTTTACATGATCCAGGAACTGTTTAGCATGGCTCCTCCTTGGGTCCACCTTTTTAGAGCATGCACATTTCTTGGCTGTGGTTTTAGTCCACTTCCATTATCACCCCCAGAGTGGGCCTTGGNCTTCCATTATCACCCCCAGAGTGGGCCTTGGTCCATGGTTCCTGCAGACGGTGATAGCTGATAG
>VZTI01003938.1:0-177073 GCA_013397865.1 Struthidea cinerea | reverse complement strand
GTGCCAGGGGAGGTTCAGATTGCACCTGAAGGTTAGGAAGAAATTCCTCACAGAAAGGGTCATTGGGCATTGGAATGGGCTCCCCAGGGAAGTGGTGGAGTCACCATCCCTGGAGGTGTCTATGGAAAGACTGGATGTGGCACTTAGTGCCATGGTCTGGTTGACAAGGTCATAGGTTGGACTTGATGATCTCAAAGGTCTTTTCCAACCTTGTTGATTCTGTGATTCTGTATCTCGTAATGTTTGAAAAAATAATATGGCCTCTGTTGGCCTGAAACCTTGGATAGATTGGCTAGCACTGTAATGAACAGTGAAGCACAAAGCTAAACATCTGCTAAACCGTGCTCAGCAAAAGAATGAAATTAGTAACTTACACTAAATACACATATACAGATATCTGTTGCTTGAAGTAAAGCTGTCAACATCGACCTTTGTATCTCAAATAAATCACGTCAGTACATCTGATGACAGTAGTGTGTATGTTCATCTCCTGAGACTGGGAACATGGTAGAATTCCCTCTTTTGAGCAGCCCAACTCCACTGCAAGTTTGAGGTTCATGCAAAGTTGCTCCCTCTCTTTCACTTTTGGCTTGTGAGGAGATTCATAACAGGTCTGTGAAACCAACTCCCCTTCCATTACTTATGATTTTTTATCATTCAAAGACAATTTTTAGAGGGAAGCTTAAACCTCTGGAAGCACAAAACTATCAGTAATGTATTAGTGTCAAATTTAATATCTAATCTTTGTAAAATAACAATCTTTTTTATTCCACAAGTGGAAGATTTCATTGGATTATCTAGTTTTAGATGTCCTTGCCTCTTCATATAGGCATCTTCTACTCAAATGCAATGTTTATCTGTAAGAGTTTTCACATGTGATTGCTAGAAATAGAAAATAAAGGGAAAATATATGTTCCCCCCAAAGTCTATATTTTGCTGCAATTTGCATCAGCTGTTTGCTTTCCTGTATAAAGAGGGAAATCTGATGTACATTATAGCCGTTAACACCAGGTCCTGATCCTGGTTGCATTTGATGTTCAGTACTGAGAATTTATCTCTTCAAACAACTTTCTGGAGAAAGAACAGTTTGCACTCTTTCAGTCAATCAGAATTACTAAATTAAATCATCATTACTCCAGCATGGTCTGTGACTCTGTCTCTAGAGTAATTGTGGTGGGATTTATTAGAGCAATATTATACTTAGTGTAATTTAAGCATTTAAGGAGAAAAGGCAGTTCAGAAGTTCAAAGAAAATGCTCATGGAAAAATTCATGTTCTTATTTGTCACTTTTAAAGTAACAATTAAAAGGATAAGTTAGCTGTCCATTTCTGTTGTAAAGTAATTTATTTTACTAACTAAATAAAGACCCTAACACTGAAAAAAAAAAATATCTCCTGTCTATGACAGACCATTGATTTCCAGGTATTTATTCCTAATCCTTTACTATAAGCATCCGTGTATCTTCACAGGACTAAAGTCTGATTGCAAATTTGATATCTACCCAGTTTATGCTAAAAATTTTCTATCCAGTTAAGTGAAATCAGTAAAGCTGTTATTCCATCCAGTGTTAGATACTTTTTTAGAGAAGTGGCACTTGCAGGTGCACCTGTAGCTCTGTTTGCATGGTCACCAGGCTTAGTAGCATAGAGAAACATTGCTGTTCTCAAATATTTTCTGCCTTCACTACAAGACTTGTCTATTTTAATTGTTTGCTTGGTTTGGGGTTTTGTTCCATGAAGTGCCATAAAGATGTTGTGACACTTCAACAGAAGTGTTTTGGAGCAGTTTCTATGTCAATGGTAAATTAATCCATTAATGCCTGCGAGAGCTCTGAATTTCTTTGAATAATACATATCTTGTATTTAAGGTAAACCACATGAAGTAGGTCAGTACTTCCAGCATGTTTGTGAGATTATACCATAAAAGATTGATTTTTTCTAACATTTATTTTGAAATAACTTGATAAAGCTCTATCCTGCAAAATTTGAGAAATTCACTTGAGAAATCTTACTCACAGTACCTATGCAGTCACTTTTTCACTAGAATATTTTTTGCCCTGTAAATATATATAAATCAAGTACATATACATGAATTTGAATATGTGCTTGTGTGCATATACATGTATTTGACTATGAAAATATAGTACTTTGGAATCTGTTATAAATGGCAGGGCATCAGAAGTCTTTGGAGCACTGAAAGAATTTTTAAGAGTAGGAGGTTTTTTTTGTAATTTTGAGGGATTTCAGCAGCCAGAGTTTAAAAATATCTCTGAGAAAGCATGAGCTCTTACATCTATGCAGCTGTCATTAGCTGTCACAGACCACTTAAATATGGTGTTGAGTATTATTTAATTACTGACATTATTCATAAAATATTTTGTGTTTTTTCCAGACAAATTGAAGGGTATGGCAATCTAGTCTTGCTTTGCATATGAACAATCAGCCAAAAGCTGATTATTTTGTGGCATCTGAGTAAAATAATAAACTAATGAAATTCTAATGTCAGGGTAGAGCTACTGCTGAAGTGCTTGATATGTCACTGAAATAGAGTCTGGGAAGGAGTCCAGCCTTGTGTGCTGGTCTTTTATCACACCTCTAATCCTGTAGGTAGGAATATGATTTATGTGAAATGCTTGCATATTTCAGGATCTGTTTCCCATGCTATCTGACTGGTAGGGAGCTCTATAAATAGAACTTTTTTATTCCTCAGCTTTTTTACTGCTTTTAGAATACCACTGGGTAAGGTAATAGAAATCTGATCAGAGAGAGAGGTTACCTTCCTTTTCTCCAGAAAACAATGGACTTTCCAGGCAATTCTTTCTCATCATTCTCATTTATTGTCTAAGTGAAGCAAACTTCACTTAAAGACTTTTACCTCTTGGAGACCTCTGACCTTAAAGAAGCTGGGGAAAGTCAGCATATGGTAGGATCTGATAAGTTTGCTTGCATGTTTCCTCTCTGATTCATTCTGAAAACACCAGTTTTCAGACAACTGCATTTGAATACTTGATTTCAGTTTCAGGAAAAAAATCTATTAGCTGATCACCCATCAATGAAGAAGGATTTCAGAGCTGTAAGGTGAAAAGCCAAGGGCCAGATGCACAAGGAGATACTGTCATGACTTTTATTTTGGGTCACAGCTCTCACTAGAAAAGTAGGAATGCCCCTGTATCTAAGTCTAAATCTGCAATTAAGCAACAGAGAGGAAATTTGGATTAATATGCAATTAAGCACCTGTAACACTTGAAAACCACATTTAGTCTGTCTTTTTTTCCCCAAAGGTAGCCAGAACAAGGGAATGAGGTGTGTTGACCAATAATTCAAGACCAAATGTGTTTGCTTTTGGCAAGTCAGCACTTATGAAAGAATTTCTGGTAATTCCCTCTTCACCAAAGAAAAATGTAACAAATCTCCTAGATCTCTGCAACTGGGCAAAGGGTTGAAGTTAGCTCTTTTGAAGATCACCATTCTTGTAAAAGGAAGAATTTAGAGAAAGTTATTGTTTTAATTAAAGAGAGGGTTTTACCAAGAAGACAATCAGCATTCATTTCAATCTTGAGAAGCTAAAGTGCAGAGTAGTGTGGTTGAAGAATATGCTGGAAGCTTTTCTATGGCAGCTGTAGCATCAGCGATCCAAATCACAAATTGGATTACATTTCTCTCACACACAAAAAGGATATGGATATTTTCAAATTTAAGTCCCACTCATTTTGTGTACCAGCTGCTTTATCACCATTTAGTCTGCTGTTATTCCACTTACAGTTCTGATATAGTTACAGTACTTTTATCATCTCATAGAACATGACAAAAATATATATTCAGATAGCAGCTGAGTATACAGTATGGTACGACTGGATTTTATAATCTACAGAAGAAATAAGAACAATTTCATTCCATATGTTCTCCATATTCGGGAAAACCAGTCATGTTAGCTCTGATTTTCACCTCACATTTGCACAAAACCAGTGTAAGAATGGAGAGACGAACCCATTATTTTCTTCCATCTAATTTCTTCCAAATAACAGTGTTATACTAGTTCCTGACAGGGTTTAATTAACAGCTCTGAAGATTTTACATAAACTAAGGTTTGAGGTTCTTCAGAAAATTCAGCAATGAATTTATCTGGCCAAGAGGAACCTAGCAGGCTTGTTGACATTATTATTTTATTTACTGTGCATACCTGTATTTGTTTGTGATGTGTGAGAGTTAAAATAATTTTGATTATACAAATTTTATAAAAGGGTGAGCACAGCTGAAACACATTTTTTGCTAAGTGAAGGCACAAGTCTATTTTTTTCTCTTTTCAAAGACAAATTTGGGTTAAAGATCAAAGGAAATACAGATTCCCTTCGTTTTTCAGTGGGTTTGGGTCCTCTGAGCACTCCTCTTCCAAATATAAGTTTACCTTCACTTTCAGGGCAATGTTCATCTCACTTGATATTCTATATCTGTACCATGAAGCTCTACCAGACTTCTAAACCTACTTTCAGATCCAGCAGCTTTTTTTGTGTACTGTTAAAGGATATAAACTACGGTAAAAGTAGTTTATAACTACTTGTTCCAAAGATTATATGAGCAGCTGAGGATGCTCATCTTCAATTTTTTATGTGCTGATTTTGGTCAAATCAGATTTACTTACAGTAATTATTTGGTTTGTTTTTAAACTTAGCTCATATTTTTACATATTGAAAATTTAAGGAGGAATAGATTATTCTTCATGAAAATTTTGTGTAGCAAGTTTTGATATGTGGTTATATGATCCCTTCTTATCTAAAGTTATTTTAGAGAGCATGGTATAGACATGGTAAAATGACTCTTTTATACTGAAATAAACACCATTCACTGATTTTTATATGAAATGTTGTGCGTATAACCACAGTAAGACTGGAATTTCCAATGAAGAACAGAGGTAGTTTTGGTTTTTATATCCATCTTCCATTAACTAATACATCTAAAAATACTGTTTATTTATAGTTGTAGTAGAAGTGCTTTCAAATTTGAATACTGTCTCTATGCTATGTTTACTTTACTTACATTGCTGAAGGAAATTTCTGTCTGCTTAATTTTCAAAATAGTTTTGATGTAATCCTATCTGTCAAGAATTGAGAGAGCAAAACAAAATTAAATATGTCAAAGTTTACATGCCAGGAGATCAATCTTGACTTAATAAATAATGGTATAGTATGCTTGAAAAACCCCATGTATTAAAGTTGTCAGCCCTGTAACTGCTCTATGATCCTTTTTTTTGGATAAAAAGAAGTGCTATATGGGTCAATTTTAAGAAGACATTTTACAGGAAAACTTCAATTTTTGTACATCTTGTCTACTCTTGACAGATATTAAAATCAAAGACTTCTGCTTTGTTAAAGGAATTCACTCAAGTTTGTAAGAACAAAAATTAGACATATTATTTCTGAAATTCAATGTAATTTTTCACTTTTCTAAAGTGATAAGGGGAAGTATATCTGCAGATTTCAAGTAACAATGTTTTGAACAATGTTCAAGGAGCAGTTTGGTTATGAAAAATGAACATTACATCTCTTATTAAAGCCTAATTGTAAAAGTAATTATAGATTTCACCATGCAGTACATCTGAAAGTTAAAATCCATCCCAGTTTTCTCTTTCCTGCCATGCTGTTTGATTCCTTACTGCAGAAGATGCTAAATTCTGCACGTTCAGCCATGGAATAAAACTACAAGAACTAATACTATATATTAGGTCTAA
This sequence comes from Struthidea cinerea, assembly GCA_013397865.1. Classification (NCBI taxonomy): domain Eukaryota; kingdom Metazoa; phylum Chordata; class Aves; order Passeriformes; family Corcoracidae; genus Struthidea; species Struthidea cinerea. Next base: position 171,348 of record VZTI01003938.1, on the reverse strand, counting down.
CAGACTGAGAGGCAATTTACCTTTTGTTCGCTGTCTCTGAAAAGTACATTTTTTCCTCCAGTAGAACCAGGAAGAGCAGATAACTGAAGATTTTTTTCACTATTTCACACCATCTGTCATGGTTATAGTACTGCTCTACAGCAGTTTACAAATGCTATGACCTGCATAATGAGGTAATATAGGTATAGATCTACTAGGTTCTTAAACTCTTTAATGATTTTGTTCTAGAGTAGTGGAGCTGGGCAGTTTGTAGCAAACAAATGCAATGGCTTTAGATAAGCAGCTGTCCGGAAAATATTTCCCCAGATCTGAGAAACAGTGACTGTTTTTTCTAAAGAAACAGAGTGTGTACAACTGCAGGATCCAAGGACTTCTAGTAAAGAAGTTAGGAAGTTACTGTCTAGAAAGAGAAGAAGAACTGGTCAGCATCTGTCACAGAGTTAAAAACTACACTGACCCCAGATTTTCAAAGTCTGAGTTTATACTGGCCTCCTGATACTTTATATTTGTGGGACTTTTTTTTCTTAGTAATGTTGAACATTTTCTCAATATCTCAGATATTTCAAAAGTCCTGTTTTTGAAGTGAGTTGCTTGGAATAGAATTCTTTAGGATCTCCTGCTTGACTATTTGATGCAGAAAGTGCTACAGTCAGTTAGCCAAGGATGCCTTACAGAGGGATAGGAAATGCAACTCATTGTCAAAGGGCTTGTGTGATAGAATTTATCTTTCCAAATATCAGCTGGCTCCAAACTTCCCTTGCTTAAAGCAAAAACTCTCTGGAACCCATATAAGACAGCAGGATATGCAGGTTTTTTTTATAGGGCAAAATATAATCTTTGACATTAGGTGGGTATTGCAGTAGAATGAGTGAATTTGTTGGTAGACCCAAAATTCCAAGAAGCAGTATTTATTGCAGCCCCTAGCAGAACAGATGGAGCTCCATGCTTCTCAACTTGCTAATTAAACAAAAATTAAAGCTTGTTTCATATAAGCTATTGCTTGTCTTTTGTTCTTCAGAGCAGTGACTAGAAGGCATATAATTCTCATTATATCCCTCTTCTCCTTTCTTGCTTCTGCCTGATTTAAGAAAAGCTAAAATTTTGTGAATAATCTTGAGTTTTTAAGAGATAGAAGGGTAAAATACTTTAAGAAATTTAAGCTTCCTTCACAGCCTGAAAATTGACATTCTTGGGCTTTGTGGGGTACAGAGGACATTTCCATTTTAAGTCCTGCTGTGGTAGTAATAATGAGAGTTTTGCCACTTACATTGTAAGGGTAGCACTGTTGCAAGTATTCAGAATGAACAACTGCTGAGACAAACTTTTCCATCTCTTAAAGGAAGGATTAATGATAAAGGTTGACATGTCTTGTAGTATCACTATCCTTTTTAAGAAAATAAATGTTATATTTTGGTGTCACTATCTTTCTGATTTAAAATTATAAGACATTAAGGTTTAACTCTGTCAGTCTTAGAAATGCTGGAATTTGATGGCAGTATTGTATCTAAATTATAAAATGTATGAGATGCCTTGGTTAGCATTGACCATAGCTATATATATTAATATAATATACAAATATATATAATATATATTGTATATATACAATATATAATATACAAATATACTAATCTGTAATTGATTTCAATGATGGTTTTACTTTAAAAAAAAATCTCTGTAGTCCTGCTATTTGTAGTTGTTGGAAATTAGCAATAATAAAGGTATGATATTAAAAAAGATAATGGTTTTCTATCTTCCCCACAATTATGCAGAACCTTCATTGCCAATATTCTTACAACACTACACACATATTTAGTCGGAAGTATTAGAATTTATTTGCCCTTGCTATGGTGCATTTTTTTTGAGTATCAGATTAAATATCTGATATCCATCTTTCTAGATGGCAAAATTGCAACTGACTTTGAGTGGTTCTTGAAGAGCTCCAAAAGATAAGAAGGATAATAAATTTTCTGTTTATTGCCAAGGAGCAGAGCCACAACAACAAACAGGCACCTATGACCTGTACTTTATTTTCAGCGTTGTTGGGAGCTTACTGATAATTAAAGCATGCAAGAACTACTGCTAAGCAAAAGAGCTAGTTTCCTTTTTCTAGGGGAGGGAGAATAAATGCAGGATAGTTCCAGGAAAATAGGCAGAAAAAAGTAGTCAGCATGGATCTATGATTTCTTGGCTTTCTTAGTTACCTCTTCTGACTTGCAGTTTCACTCTGCCAAAGGGTATCTATGTCTAGAAAAAGAAGTAGAAAATAGCCACAGCTAGTATTGTATAAAGAACAGTCTACACAGCAAGCTGAAGAATTTACAAACCTCTATCATCCTTTCTTAGGAATTAGAAGCATCTTCCGGTGATTTCAACTGTCAATTTTTTCCCTTCTTTGAAACTTGTTTTAAGAACAGACTTGTTCTGTTAGGTTGCCTCTCCCTAGAGGACCTTTGTGATCCAGGGGTAATGAGAAAGTTTTGTTGTTCTGTATGCCATAAATATAAACCAAAATATTAAACGATAGGCTATGGGCTTCTTGGGTTCTCTACTGAACCAAAAAAAAATAAAGTCCAAGGTCTCAATTTCTTTTCATAATCCTATTAATAACAGTATAGGACTACAGAACAAATCCATGAAATTTTTCAGGTTACTGTATATCTCTCTTGCTATTTTTTCCTTCTCAGAACTTATGTCCACTTTCCTTTAGCACTCATGAAAAGTATTTTAGATGAATGACTTAGAAAGACCAAATATTTTTTCCCCATCTGCAAATAGCTTGTGCATGTTGTGTTTACCTTATTTTAGAGTGCTTTCAAAGCATATTTCTTAAACAATAGAATTAAGAAACTATTTTTATTCTTATATTAAATATACACCTGTAATTGCACACAGAGTGTATGTCTTAGTCATGGCCTAATATGCCTGCCTTTAAAGACAGGACCAGTCTAAAAAAGGTAATGTTAATAGATAAATAAAACAGTATAAAACTTTCTTTCAGTACATGGTTTTTACCTGTGTAAAATGGTTTTACATTTACCTGTGTAGATGGTTTTACACTGTGTGAGCAGGCAGTTTGGTTTCAACAGTAAAAAGCTTTCTAACATCTACATGGGAAGTTTGCCAGCACTACTCCAAGGATGTTTTTACACATAATCCAATGCATGCAACAAAACTGCCCAGAATAATCAATAAAGATTTTTATTTCACTTTTGATCACTCTCACGTATTTTAACTTAGGCTTGAAAATTCTAATTCATTGCATATTATCAGACTAGGAATTCAAAAGTAAAAAATCTATCAGAAAAATACACTTTGATCTGTGAGAGCACTTTGAATCTTTTTGGAAGAAAAACAACTCACCAGTTCTCTCCATCTAAGCCTTTTTCTATGTTAATATCAATAAAGTTTGTGTTGATGAAACAGTACGAAGCTATACAGATCTCCTCTAACTTTCTCTATTCATTCTACCACTTTTTCCCACGACAGTCCTTACATGCTGTCCTGAGAACAGATAATGTCCTTTGGAAAGGACGTTAGAGTTATCTAATGAACCTTTTCCATCCCAGCATGAAAGGTCATGGAAATGCTAGAAGTTTTTAGACTTGGAATATTGTGGCACCTGCTTAACAGGCCGTTTTATTGCCAGGCACTGATGTTACAGTTAAGTTAGAGTGAAGCAGCCATGAGACTGCTGAGACAAAGCTAATGGTTTGGAGAAACCAAATTTATTACACATTTGAAGCCTTGCTCTAGGTAGAAAGCATTTTCTTGTATTAGATTAGAAAAACAGAACCATTTAAAAAAAAAATCCTACTTTTCAATCACTTTTCCATTTTCTTAATTTAGATCATAATGCAATTTGGCTTGTAGTTCTTTTCTAAATTTTAACTGCACAACCTTTTCCAGAAGAGAGTAATACACATCAGATGCACAGTTGCTCCTCTCTCTGGGAGGAGAGAGGGAATCTTTTTCTCCCTACTCCGGACTCCTCCCCTTTTAGAAGCAGATATCTGCTGTAGACAAAGTACTATAATTTTATGCTTCTCTCATGTACATGGGCTGGTCTGTCTGAGTTCCCAGCAGCTTCTCTGACCTCCTTCTGCAGTGTTCAATTGTTTGAATAACGGGCATGCAGAAAACAGGGGAGATATTTCAGAAAAGTATGCAGTGCAGTGTGCTCCTCTCTTCAGTGTGCTGTGACTAATATGCAAGACCTGCAGGAAGAAAGCTCCATGGTGCAGGAGATAGAGAGCCTCTGTATACTGGATTTTGTAGAGGTGTGCACGACATCCCATTGAATTCTGGCTGTGGTGATTTCCGTTCACACTATTTTGTATTGTTAGACCTGAAGAATGTCCTACAAGACAAAATAGCTGTGTTACCTTGGAAACATCCAGCCGCCCATGGATAATCTGCCCAGCACTTCTGCCATTTTTCAGAGCTTTTACCCACTCTGGACTTTTTATTCCACTTCAGCAGCCTGACTGGAAAATATGAGTTTGTTATGCAAGAGCAGGTCTTGCTGTCTGTCTAAAACCTGAATGTTTCTCATTTACTCCTTCTTCCACCTCACTGTTCACCTACAGAAACTGCCATTATTGACATAGTTTGAAAAAATATTCTTTCCTGCTTCTTGAGGATGGCCTCAAAGTGGGACACCATTTTGCTGGGACAAGAATCAGGCACTAATTATTGTTTCAGGTGATTACTTACTCTCAACTTACTGTTGAGATGTGAAATTGTGTGTCTCAATTCTAACACAATAAAGAGCACAAAGATTCTGGCTGCTGCTGCTGGTCTCAGTTGTAATATGCACACAAATTATATTGAGGGACATCAGACAGTACATTGTTCTCTATTTTTGAGATAATGTCAAACGTATTTGAGATAAAGGGTTGAACTTCGTGTTTTACTTAAACAGACTGGCTTCTTGAGTCAGTTAAATTGAGCCACTGAGCTGTGATCCTGAAAAACTGTTACAAACTTCTCATACAGACTCAGGCAATTTACTTGACCTTCCTTTTCCAACATTCTTCAGAGGTAAAATGAGGTTAAAATGCTGTTTTCCCCATCCTTTAGTCATCTGATGTATTTATATTGAAGATGTGAAGGGAAGGGAATAGGGCCATTGACTACATGACTTTCTCTACTGCTTTAAATGTCACGATTTTAATTCAGAAATTACTTGCCAGTAGCATTCCTGAGACATTTTTCCCCTGTGTACTGGTACCAAAGATGGAATTAGCAGAGCTGCAGCAACTAGATGTCCATCAGCCTGAGAAATAGAGGGAGGGAGTTATTGATGACAGGGCCGTGCTGCTTCAGAAAGACCTGTAAGAGCAATGTTCCCTCTGAAACTGAAGTAGCACTTGGTCAGTTACAACATAGTGCTTTTATTAATGGACTGCTTGTAAAGTCAGGGATATAAATAATCCAGTGTAATTAGGACTGCCAAAAGGACTCCATCAATTCTTTAAGTCTATAAAACCATTTCATAAAATGTGGTCCTCATTCTGTTTCACATTTAAAGCTGATAACATTGTTTTCCTTTTCAAGTTCTATGCAAAACTAATCCCACTTAAAGAGACTGCCTTTACCCACATCGTGCTGTGACAAATTCCTTAGGAAACATCACCAAGGAATGTTAATTTCATTTGTGACTTCTTAGTAAGAGGCAAGGCACTTTCCTTGTAGAAAAACCACAAAGGAAAAGGTCTGAAATAAAATTCTCCACTATAGAGCCTTTTCTGGGTACATGAGACAGATTGGCAAAACCCAGCACAGAAAAAGAACTGCAGCAGTCTTATTTTTAAAGTGACTTTCCAACTTTCTGGAGAAAGGAGATATTTTGTAGATGCTTTTTAGATTGAAGTACACAAGAATTTATGAAAGATAATGGTTTCATTCTCTGGATGGACTTGAAGATATGTCTCATATTGCTCCGAGTATCAATAGATGCTGGGAAAAACACACGAGCCTCTGGAGCCTGTGCTTTAGAAATGCAATAAAAGAGACAAATATCTAGGGAACAGTCAATTATAAGGCACATTTGTGAGATGGTAAAGGCATCAAAATGTAGAGAAATGGTGAGATACAGTGATGTGGGATAATCTGGCATCATGGAGTGATATCTAGTATGTAGTACCTAATAGTTATTTAAAAACATATTAACAAAATGGGAGGAAATTTGACTGCAAATAGGCAAAGCCAGACTGAATCCTGTGCATATGAAAAATGTTCCCATTTCCAAAGATATTGCAGCAGATTGCTGATAAAATTACTGTTTGTCTCCAAAATGTCTTCGCCACGTTTTAGACTATGATTAGTTTCTAAAAAACCTGAAATATATAAATTCAAATACAAAGACTTGTCCTTTGTGTGATTATATTGAGATGATTTTTTTCAGAGATCTACATCCTCTGATTTAAAAAATCACAGAATCATAGAATGTCTGGAGTTGGAAGGGACTCACTAGGAACATTGAAGTCCAACTCCTGACCCTGCACAGGATACCCCAATAGTTACACCATGTGCCTGAGAGCATTGTCCAGTGCCCAATCACCCTCTGGGTGAAAAATCTTTTCCTAATATCTCACCTAAACCTCCCCTGACACAGCTTCATGCCATTCCCTCAGGTCCTCTCACTGGTCACCATAGCTTATTAGCAATAGCTCATTAAAAAAAAATCTATAGGACAAGTTTTATTGATCAGATTTTGAAATATGATGAACTATGTTTTAATATAAAACAGAGGTCTCAGAGCATCATGGTCATGTACATGTATATAATGAAATAGCTGAGTAGGTCAAGGGGTGTCAGGCTTGCATGGCATCTCATGTATAGTGATCAGACCTTGTAAGTTTGTTACAATTAAGGTGTGTGATTCTTTTGAATGGCAGAAGTACATGAATAAATTCAATTGTGTTGCTATCACAAGGATTAAATTCAAAGTCCACTGTAGGCCAAAGGCAATTAAATGCGAAGCATGTCTAATACTAAGTGGCTAACAGGAACATAATTGCTGTGGATAATGAGAAATAACAAGATTAGAAATTAAAAATTGCCCGTTGTAATTCTGATTATCAATTTATTGTGCATTAATTCAGTTGTGAATCCATGCATGGCGAGTACCAGGACTGTGAGTTAAATAGGAATGGATCAGCTTTCATCATCATCTTTTGGGGAAGTGGGAAAATATAGGACTAGCAGGAACATCCAAATTTACCCTCCTTCTAATGCTTAGACCAACACAGACCCACACTTTAGTATGGTCTAATTCACAGATATGACTTTGCTGATAGCTGCAGTTGTGGGAAATATTTTTATTGCTCTGTAGGATTATTAGGGAGTGTTATAGAGTGTATTATGAAACTGCTTCTCATACAAAACAAGGACTGGGTGAACAAAAACTAGTTGAAAAACCTATTGTATCAAAAACATAAAGTATGCTTTAAGTTGAACAAAATATTTCATTAGACAGGTACTTTATTTCACTTCCCAGCATGAAATATGGTCCTATATAAATTAAATAGATTTTTTCAGTATGTAAATTAGTATTTTGATATAAAAAGTCAGTTATTTTTGAAGACATCAAAATTTAGTAAAAAAGTCAGTTAAATCTATCATCTCATGAAAGTAAACTTGTAAATTGTTTCATTTGCATGAATTTCTGCCTTTTTTGGTGTTACTGTTAGAATGAAAAAATACTCCAGTTTGTTCCATTATTTTTCCCATGACATGGCGGTAAAATTATTTTTATTGGAGGTTGTCATGAACCTATATCTTTAAAAGTTACTTCACTGAAATATTTACTCACCATGTGAGTTTTTCAGACATTTTGAAGGAAGTCATAGTGATTACTACTACCAGAGGCCTTATAGGCGGGAAAGCTCTCTGAAATCTGTGTAATGCACTCTTCCAACCCACAGTACTCCTTTGATAGTGGAAGCTAAAAAAATATAAAAAATAATGTAAAACCTGCCTAGATATCTAGAAATCTTTTTGATTTGGCTTTTTTTTTTTTTTTTTTTTTTTTCTTTTTATAATTGTTATTGGTGTTACAAAATTAGAGTGTATCATAGTGCTCCAACCATGTTGTTAGCCTCCAGGGCAGGCTGTTTGATGTCTCAAAACCTGCCAAGCTTTTGTGCAGTCACATGAAAATATACCAACAGAAAAAGGTAAAAATTGGCTGGTGGACCATAAGCTTAGAAAACATGGTTAAGGAGGTCCAAAACTTGAGATATCTTACAGCCAGTGTGATCCCTGAGGGAATAAATGTTACTTTGCTCACATGCTTATGCAATACAAATGGTGATTTTGTAACCAGGATCTGGGTAAACACACCTTCGGCCTGGTTATTATTCCATGTGTGTATTCCAGAGAGCTGTAGCCAGTCATTCAAGCCTTGCCCTGTACTTATGTTATGCTGCTTGTGTGTGTCTAGGCCAGTTTGGCATTTTGAGTCCTTAAGTATTCAGCTGAAATCTGAGTGAAGCCCTCTGGAACTGTCATTTATGGGTTTGCTCTGGTATTCTGTCATGGTTCTGTGCATGTTTATTTAGTTGTATGAAATGCAAAACTCTTTGTTTACTTTCTGAGAAGGGATTAGTTTCACCTAGAGTAAAGGAATGCTTTGAATGAGCTTCTGCTTCTAACAGTGAGGAGGATCCTAAGCTCCAAGTCCTTAAACCTTTTATGTGGAGAGATCAGTGGGGATTGTTAAATTGTCTAAACTGATGGAGATTACTGTACGAACAACCCTCACACAGCTGAAAAGGTTGGACATATGTTTCAGGCAAATGTACTTCAGCAGAGTAATTGGAAAGCAATGCACTGTCAAAGAGTTACGTAATATGATGAAGAAAATGAGCAAAATTCTTTAGGGGCTTTTGCACAGAATTCACATGGAATTTAATGTGCTAAATATAATGTAGCTGTTATGTACAATAAACAACATTTTTCCTAATGTTTATGGAATGTCTCTGTTTAATTATAAATAATATAAAGATGTTATACATTAGATAATTGGATTAAGCTGTAATTGAAAAAAACTGCCCCTAAATTATCTAGATACTTTAACTAAATAGTAAGATAATGTTATGTGTTCATATAGTAAAACCCATCTCAGATTGACTTGGGAAAGACTGTCATTATGGAATCCAAATTTACATCTTTTTGTAATATATTCATATGGAAGTTACTGTGATTACTTCTGTACTATTGCAGGACTTAACTGCCAGTGATAATTTACTCAGACTTTAAGGTGAGATGACCAATGGGAATTCTCAAGAATGAAAAAGATTACTTTTACATTATTAAAGTTACTTAAAAGCCTATAAAAATGTTAATCTACTCCTGCCCATGCACTAATAATTTGCTCAAACCATACTATGAACATTTCTTTTTCCTCACGGAATGCAAAATATATACTGTAAAGTTTTTATTGTGTTTTAAGAAGCTGAAATGCGTTTTGCTACATACCATCAGAAATCCCAGAGCTACTAGGACACGCAGGTCGGCGCATAAAGTTCCACCCGGGGAAACCCAAGGCTGCCCTCTAATGGCACCTTCTCCTGTAATCCACTGTAGCGCAGCCCTCCAAAACTGCCCTGTAGAATGGCTGCCCAGAACACCTGGCCATCACCCTGCTGTAGGATACACAAACCAGTTGCAGTAATTACAGCTCTTCTTTATTCCTGCAGAACAGGTGTATGTGCTTTTCCTCAAATGAAGAAATGGTTGCAAATGTCTGGGGCAATTTCAGTGTTACAGAGTTCACACAGGGGAGAATGGTTTTCAGGCTTCATAAATCACTTCTGTGTGAAAAATAGAAGAAAAAGACAATGGTGCCTAATTTATGAAGCAGTAGGCTCTGCTGTTTGCTGAAATGAATTTCACTTTCTCAGCGCACCACAATTAGAGATTATTAGGAGAATGATTATGGCTGCGCTTTTTTATGCATCTTGATGTATGTTCAAGCTTCACTTTTATCAGCTGGATATCCTCCCAAATGAAGAAAAAAGCATATTCTGCCAGGACTCCAGATGTACACTGCCAATTGGTGCACCTGTGTTCTGGTGTGAGCTTTACAAAGGATCCAGAAAGCAAATGAGAACCTAATGCAGTGTAATTGTGGGGGGTTTTTTTGATTTTTTTTTTTTTTTTTGGTTGTTGTTGTTGTTTTTTTAGTTTTATTTTGAGCCTTGTGAGAAACAAATTGCCTTTTGATGCGAAATGTACCTATGATATGAAATAAGAGGGCTGTGTTCTACCTCAAAATGAGAAAAACAGGCTTTTTTTTGGCATTATTGCTCAAAACAAGAAGGGGAGGGATTGGTGAGAGAATTATAAAGAGCATTCTCACTGCTTTTGAGTACTTAAATAATGTATTTTATACACACTTTTGGGGCGTTTTTAGGTCCTGTTGTTTGACTCTGAAAAGTAATTTCTGCTCATACACAAACATATTCCTATGCTTTTAAGTAGCTATGTCTTTGCAGAGTACATCGATTTGATCAAATGTGACTTCTTAAAGAATCACACTGATGCTGAGCAATAACATAGGTTTTTTTACTTTGTAGACCTTTCAGTGTTACCTAAGAAAAGTTTCAAGTATATTATTCTCACCAAATCTGTCTGCTGGTCTGGAGGAGACATGCCAGGTTGAGCTGAAGATGAAACCCAGGAGCATCTGTAAAATGTCACATGCTTCCTCAGAGAATTGGCAGTATTTCTAATGAAAAGCTGCACTAGAATTTAGGTAATTCACTTTTTCATTTTTCCAGGCAAACGAGGGGTGCACAGTAATGGAGTGGCAAGAGCTGTGTTTACACCTACGCCTACTGCAGAAGCAGTAAGATGACACAAAGTATATAGCTCGGAAATGCAGAGCCTCTCAGGAGTAACCCTGTAATTTTGTAGGCTTAAGAGAACCTTTCCCATAAGCACTTAATCCTGTGTGGTGTTTTCATGCTTTTTCTATGCAGCATCTGGAAGATTATAAACCTTGTAATTATTAGGAGAGTGAAAACTGCCAACTCCCTAAACTCAAAATCATGATTTGTGAGTAATTCTCAAAACTTTCCCTGTGTGAGCGTATGACCTAAGTTTTGAAAACAGGCAAGAGAATAGGTAGAAGGTAGGTAGATACATTGATAAGAAAATAAAGTGTTGACATGTACTGAGATGATAGCAACTATCTTGGATCTCTCTGTTTTCCTATATTTGCCTCCAGTCCATTTTAAAAGGCAAAATTATTTCAAAGGATATTTCACTGTACAAACTTTCTTTCAAATTAATATTTCTTACAAAGCTGTGTAAATGTCTAATTTGTTTCCCACCAGGTGGACACACGGGATAATAGAAGTTAAGAAGAAACTTTCAATTATGTCTAAAAAAATTTAAGTTAAAAGAGAAGCAAAAAAGAATTTACTGAAACAAAGGCATAGCAACAAGAACCTTGCAAGACCATAAGCTGAATGTATTTATAATTGGAAAAACAGTTTTAAAAAAATATTGTCAGAGTAGGGGTTAATTCTGAGTTCATGAAGGCAGAGTCTGACCATTGGTCTGTCAAGGGCATTAGAGCTGAGAAGGGAAATTTTAGAACTCATTACAGATATTTTATGGCAGTGAAAGTTAGGTACCAAGTTGATCTAAGTTTGATTTCTATAGTTACTAGACAACTTTGAGCATCTCCAGTTTTGGTGGTGGACGAGTTTATGTTTGATTCACTCAGTACTTCATGCTGATAGTGTTTCTGTGCGATCGTGGGGAAGGTATTTACACTGCTTATGCTGGGTGTTTAAAGTAGCTTTCCGGATTAGGGAGAGAGAGGGTCTTCCACAAGATCATACTTATGGCTTCCTTACCCTCAGGCTGTGATTATAGACCCCTGATGTGACATACCAGCTGTCTGCTGTCCATGGGGCCCTCATGGATCTCTGTTCTCTCCTTCCACTAGCAGGTTGTGGCTTCAAGGTTCTGCGATCCCCTTGTGCATAGCTAGCACTTTTGCTGGGTGTTACAAATCACCTCCATGGCAGTTGTGGGGGTTTGCTGGGTTTTTTTGTTGGTTGTTTTTTTTTCCCCCATGAAAATTTCTAGTTTTATTAGGTTGAGTGATCTAACAGAGGGGTCAAGTCGGCAGCAGAGGTCAGCATATGGAAATGGGACCTATCCTTTCAGAACCTGTAAACTCTCGTGTCAGCTTGTTATGCCTCCTGAAAGTGTACTCCAAATCACCCTGGCAGAACTCCCCCCTGCCTGCCCTCTGCTGGGGACACTACTGGGGCAGTCTGGCTTCCAATCTCCATGCCTTAGTTAGGCAGGATTTCTATTCCCCCCCTTCCCCTCAAAAAATCAGCAAACAAGTTGCTTTGATTTTCTCTTTGACAGAATTGCACTCTGTCACTCTCTGGAGTTGATGACCTCTTTCTAATCTATGTAAAGTCTTGAACCGCTAAACTTGTGTAATTTATCATGTCATTGCAGCTGCCCTCTGGGATGTTGTACAGGAATTTTGATTATTTTAATCATATCATTTTAATTTGCTTTATGAATGATACTCTTTAAAAGTGAAAAATAATTACAGAGTGTAATTTGCATTTAGAAATAGCACATAGCTCATAATAGTGAATGAATAATACATTTACTTGACCTTAAGCTTCTTCAGTGATGGTGCACTGATACTGACAGTTTCTAATATGTTTTATACTCTTAATTCTTAGAACAGTGGGTTTGGAGGGGTTTGGAATTTGGGTTGTTTTTTTTTTCAAATACCAAGTCTCCCTAGAAAATAAAGATTAAACAAGAAGACTCCCTGAGGCATGTCTCTGTAAAATAATGAATCTCTGCCTAATGCAGACCCTCAGGTCTGCAGTTAATATGATAATATAACTATTCTGTTGGTCTTTCCCGTGTAGGAGTTATTTGTTCCTATCTGTTTATTTTCTAGTACAAGATAAGCTGCTAAGACTTTTCTAGTTTGCAACTTTACTTGAATAGATGCATTTTAGTGTCAAGCTAAATTATAAATGTTGCCTCCTATATTAAAAAAATAATTTGAAATTGGAAGTTGTAAGCAAAAAAAGTCTAAGAAAAGCTTCCTATGAGTAAATACTGTGCTTTTCTGTTGACATCCCATATGTACCATGACCAAAGAAAATCAGTGACTTCCCTAATCAAAACACCCTCAAATCTGCATGTGGGTATTGTACAATATAAAGCCTGGAGGTCCTGTATTCTGATTTTCAGTATTTAAATAGTAGAATATTGTTCTAATACTTACTTAGCCTGCTAGGAGTCAGTTACACCTATGTATAGAATCTAATCAATTATTCATAATTATGAATTCATGTTATGCCTAAAGTATTGTAAATATTGGTTATGGTGATACTTCAGGGACACAGGGAAATGTTAAATGAATCCTAGCAATTTTTTTAAATGCAAAAGTAACTAATTTTTTAATGTCAATTTTTTTATTGAATGAATATCTAGAATTACATGCACTTCTCTTAATTTTGTTTTGGAATAATTGAGTCCATTGCAGTGGTTTTAAGGGAAACTTACAATTGGTGAGCACAAAGTCAGAGTTTATTTTCTTTTGCAGAATAAATCCGGTCCTAAACTATTAACATATGGAGTACAGTTACATAATAATCTGCCCCTTTTTAAAATATATATATGTTCTGAGGTAAGGACACAGCCCTAAGAGATTTGCACTATTAAATTTTAGGTCAAATTACATTTCAGGAGAAACCTGAGGGGCTGATCTTTCTCTGCCCGTCACTTAATAAAAGTGATAATTTTGTTGGTTATTTTCTGGATGCCATGAGGGTTTCTCTCAGAGACAGAGCATGCTCACTGTAGCTGCACAGCCCATTGGCACAGCTGCACTGAGCTACTGCTACTCAGACACAATGTGAGATACTGTGCAATTACAATGCAAGCTGCTCTCCGGGAAGCTTCCTTGCATTTCAAAGTCATAGTATTTTTGACTTAAAAAAAAAGTTTGTTTATCTCTGAAAAAAACTGGCCTGTGCAACTGTATGGAAAAATGAAAGCTGACTTTTCATATGCTAACTCAATTTACGTGACGAAGTGACACTCTTGTATATCCTGCTCTGCAACAGTGCAGTGCTTCCATACTAAGCAACTAGTGTTCAGTTTTCATTACTCTGATTCCATTTTCTCCTTATATTTGGTATATTTTTAGTTCTTAATCATTAGATACAGCCTCCTTTCACAATAATATCCCCCACTTCTGCCCCTAAGGTTCTTCATATTCTGAAGTTATATTTTTTTTGATATGTTGGTAAAATTAACTGATAGGAAGTAGGTGTTGCTGTAGATTAGCTGTCAAGACAATGGGAGGACAGACATAAATTTATATAATATCTTTTCTCTTGATGCTATTCTGTTGTTAAAGTTAGGCTAAAAATTCTGACATTTCCACTGTTTCAGTGTCTATAACGTTAATACTCTATTGGCCTTTCTATTAATTACATATGTTCTAATAAGCAAATAATAGGTAGGAGCAACTGCATATGAAACTTGTTTATAAAACAGTATATGAAAGCAAATAATTTTTTTAATTAATAATTGCCTCAGCATTATTTTATTTTATTTTATTTTATTTGTGGATAGAGTTAGAACAAATGAATGGTGTGCACTACTTCTTCATAGAAGGTCTAAGGTAGACTGTAATCATTATTAACTTTAGGAGGCATAGTTTGGCCATCCTGTTCTTTCCATCATTATCACCACCTTGTTGAGGTCTACAAGAATTAAAAATTATTTATATTACAATCTGATGGCATGTAGGAATGGAATAGGACTTGGCTATTGAGACTAAACTAGACCAGTGTACCTATGAGGACATTAGTATGTCTGTTGTGACACTTTTCCTGCTAGAGTGGTTTTGTCTATATTTATAGATTATATCTCCCAAATGGATATATCTGTTTTGAGACAGATGGGAGAGTGGGCACTCTGTACCAGCTGAAGGGAGATAGACTTGAGCAGTCCCAACTTGGCTCCACTGTTGTTTGCACATCTTCCCTCCTCCCAGAAGCTGCCTTTGTTAACACCATATTTACATTTGCTATCTGTGCAAAATAGTTGTTTTCCTAAAAATCAGTTTTACACTTTTATTGTGAATCTTTTCTTGTAAAAGGCAATTGTTCACATACATTCACAGCAACAGGGTTTACTAGATATTAAAAATAATATATTGAATGAGGCTAGAAGTTCCATACAGAATTCAGTAATGCCCATGTACAAAGACACAGCGCGATACAGGATGATCTCACAGCTTAATATAAAAATTAGTGAATGCCATTCATACCATGCATGAAGTGCTAATTCTTCTAATTATATTTAGATACTGTTGTTAATGTCTTTACATTGTGTGTATGTTCAGCATCAACATGGTGTTACTTGAATAACACATTGCGCTATGGCAGTGACTTCTGTACAAAGACAGGTTTATTTTGCTTTCAGCTGTGAAGGTGGGGATAGCACCAAATAGTGTGAGTCTACCAAAATGTCCCTTCACAATTCTAAGTAAGAGTGTGAGCATGCTTTAAATTAAATACTATTTCTCCAAGCTACACATCCATCTGCTTGACCAGGTAGCCTTCAAAATGTTCTGCTGAATCCACTATTGTAATATGCTACATATATTCCACTGCTTCCTCGGGAAGCAAGTACACTGTGCTTAGGGAAGGGGTATGTATATGAATTCACAGTGCATACATTAAGTCAGTGATCCATTCTATTTCACTTGCAGTATTTGTTTTACTGCAAGAAAAACTTCTGAGTACTAGCTGTGTCCTTGGACTTACAAAATACTCTATAAGTGGTAAAATGTCTTCCTTAACACATTTCTTAAGTGACACATCCCAAAATTTCCTGCCCAAATACATCCTATTTCCTGCACAGCATGTACTTAAGGCTAAATTTAGGAAATTGGTGTTCAGTATAACTATCAGCTTTGCTACTGTGAATTTGAGTGTCATCTGCTGAAAGTTGCCTCTGCTAAACAAAATGCAGCAATGTGTTTAGGACTTGGTCTGTCAGAATCCCCTGATGAGTACAGGTGCCAACCTCTTTTGTAAGGAAAGAGCTGTTTTAGTTTTAATAATCACAAAGAGTGCTATAAAGTGTCACAATGTTTACAGAAAGAAAGAAGTGATAACTAAGAGAGTAGGAATGGTTCCATTAATCCAGTTATGTTCTAAATTTCATGGGAAGACTTTTGCCAACGGTATTCCTGTCCTCGTCATTGTCAGCAGCAAATTGCAGTTTCAGTCAAAGTATTTCTTTGAAAAGGGAACTGGAGCATGAGTCATCTTCATTTTGAAATGGACTTTTGCTGGTCTTGTGGTGCAGTGAAAGTCAAGAACAAATTAAAAAAAATGTGATTTTTTTGAAGCTTTTTCATGTATTTCTGAAAACCAGTTTAAATATCATGTACTGGGGATGGTGCTCTAGTTAATAGGACCTTTCTGTGATGAGGCACTTGCTCTTGAACAAAGTTGGTTTCCTTCTTGCCAGAGAAAATCCAATAGCTAGAAGCAGATGAAAAAGAGCCTCAGGAGTTCACTTGCAACAATAAAAGGGCAACCGTGATAAGGAAGCAAGCAGAAGATGTGAAAAAATAATAAAACAACCAAGCGCTGATCTGTAGCTCCTAATGATACCTCCATCATATATTGTTATCTACATAGTTAGCACTCTAGTAACTTTAGAATTCCTCTAACATTCCTAGTAACTTTAGGATTCCTCTGAGACTGCAGGAAATTGACCAGTCCTTTGGCCTCACTTGAGCTGGCAATTTCTGGCCAACTTTGCGTATGATGACTGGAAAACCGAATAAATTCTATACTGCGTATACTTACTGCATATTTAAATGCAACGATTGAACTCAGAGCACCTTGGATGCATCGAAGAACAGTGTTCTGCCCACTCTGTAATCTATGAGAGTTTTCACTGTTGTAGGCCAACCTGGGATTGCAGAACAAGGATATAATAAATGTTCAACCTTCCTCTCTTTGTAACATTACCTTCATCTGTCTGAATAGGAAGAAACAAGTTTCCAGCTTTGCTCCTCCCTGATGTGTTTGTGCATGTATTTTGAAGAAACGTCTACATAAATGTTGCAGACTTTCTGTGTGTGCCAGCTCTGACTCTTTTTCACAAAGCCCAACAGCCTGGCTTCCTCTGCTGCAGTATCTCTATTACTACAGTAGCTGACTCTCCATGGTAGTAAAAATCTGCAGATAGAATATGAAGTTTAAAGCTGGATACTAGCGTGGAATAAAACTAATGGAAAAACTAGTACAAATTACATTTGGTCTATTTCAAGAGCTGGTGATGGGTGCTGTGGCAATGCCAACAAGTGATGGGTAAGTGCTCCAGGGGGAGAATCACGCTGTCTGAAATTTGATGTGATGTTGAATACATCAAGTCAAACGCCCTTTAGTGCTCAGATTCTTCTATTTGGCTCAGCTCAGATGATAAAAATTTGGAAAACCAAAAAGGCAGATAATAACTATGAAGATAATTATATAACTTCAGACTTGCGATAGCAAATAAAGCCCTTCCAGCTTCACAGTTTATACATAACAGGGTTCCATATGCATCAACACAATGTCCTAATGAATACTCCTGAGATAAAAGCAATTTTTATTAAGACAACAAAATAATTGATTGTAATCTGCTATTAAATAAAAAGTGCTTGCTTAACAGCCTTTTGAACACTATTGGTGGTTATTTTCTTTTTGTTTTCCTCTATTGGTACTTATGACTACCAGTATCTTCTAGCTGATAGAATGGAGTGCATCTAAAACCAATTACTGATTTAAAGAATAACTAATGGTCTTGAAACGAGAGAAAACATTGAGCCTGGAAGAAATTCTGCAAACAATGCAAAAATACGATCAGCTGCTTTTGCAGCATTATTTCCTCTGGTCGTCCAAATTATAGGTTTCAAGGGTCTTCCATATGGAGGTGGGAGCAAGAAAAGTGCAATAGAGCTCCTCAAGGGAAAATATTGTAGTTCAACTAATGTAGAGGGATTGATGGAGTTCTAGAAATAGACTCAGCCTTATAATGACCATCATAAATTTTCCAACTATGTTGTCAGGCACCTGGTACTGAGAGACCAAGAGATTACACCAAAAGGTTTGTATGTTAAAATCACACTGAATATTGCACTGAATGCTTGCATTTATAAATAGGGAGTATTACTGCATGTTTCAGATGGAGGAAACTCAAATGAATACACACCTACTTAAGCAGAAAAGAAAGGCAAATTCTTCATTTGTAGCTTGAGGAAATTAAAGGGACAATTAAAACCAAACTCATTAGTTAAATCTGGCCTCTTGTTCTTACAGTATTACAGTCACCTTGGTTTTTTTTAATGTATATAATAATATATGTTTGAAAATAATCTTGAAGCATCTGTTCTCCGTAAAGGAGCCTGGGTATAAACAGCACCTTCACACTTCACTGGTTTGTCTCTGGCACAAGTTGTGAGTCACACACATGCACTTCAGGGGCAACTATTTTCTCTCTGGTTTTTTCTCCTCTGTAGAACTCTAATACCAACAGCACAGGTGCAATATATTCCACCCAGTATATCATCCCCATCAGCACTGACTTCATTTTGATTCCAAAATGTTAAGGTCTCTCAGTGACCAAGATAAATATAAACTCTCCTAATTCAGATTCTGATGTCAACCAGCATGTAATGGATTTCTCTATGCCTTTAAACTGAAGTATATTTTTCCTATTAGAATTACTTTTTCAGTAATTTTTAGTAGAAGTCATAATATCTACTGTAGTAACTCTAGGAACAATTTTTTTGTTACTTTTCTTTGTGGGCTGTTTTTTCAGAAACCAGTGCAGAGAAAAAGCCCCAATCCAGCACTTAAGAGACTAGCATTCTGAGTATCTTTCTCCTTTTTTTGTCAAAATAACTTTTGATAATTTGTTCTTTATGCAGTTTTCATAAGAAATGCATACGTATCAAGTTGTAAAGGTTTTTAGCTGCACATATGTACATATTCCTTATAGTTTAATTGATATGAGTAGTTTTGAGGACTTTTACACAAGGTCTGAATTACTTTTTGTAGTGTTGATACAGTTCCATGTTGTTAGACACCAGGTATTCTAAAGAAATATTTAGAAAGAGTAAAATTGAAGAGTTTTCATATTCAAACACAAAAATTCAAAAGCAGTTACCAAACTGAAAATATTTTGTGTTTACTTTTCAGGCTGCATGCTGTTTTACTAGAATGTGCAGCTGAACTGAACTGAATATGCAGCTTGTTTCTCATTTTGATGCTTTGATGCTATCTGCATTAATCCCAAAATAAAAAATGGTTAAGAAGTTAAACCACAGAAATAGTTTCCTGGGGAATTCCTGTAACTATATTCCTACTTACTTATTTCTGTGTTTAAAATAAATAGGTATAAAACTGCATTTATTAGTAGCTTATCCGTTCAAAATCTGATGGAATTGAAAGACTTAAGAGGTTAAAAAAGGAGGGTGTCTGGGAAATAAATTGTTATTAAATGCAAAATCTAAATCTATGTCATTTTGTTCTAAACATAAGAGGGTTAAGTATGCTGCCAGTAGCAATGTTCAATTAAAAATGGCTTAAATCCCATGGTTCTGTTATTAAGGTCTGTCTGTTTGACTTAATTCCGCAATGAAATTGTTCTGTTAAAAATTCTTGTAACAACATATGGACAGGTTTTTGTTAGTCAAGCAGATGCACACAGAATTCTAATATGTACTTAAGGAGATACCCTTTTAAAAATATAAAGACTTAACCTATATTTACAGCTGGGATTTGCGTAAGTATTTATTCAGTGAGTTATTAGTGGCCACTATCATGCTACACATGCAAGTTTTTTTGAGGGTATGTTCAAATAAAAACTGAAATCAGCATATGAAGGTTATGTCAAAAATAGCTTTTGCTTTCAATTTAAATATATATATATATTTATATATTTATATGTGTGTATGTGTATCTAAAACCCTAAATCAAACACAGGCTGTGAACAATTACTGAGTGTGCTTTCTGCCTGATTCAGCACGCTGCCAGCTGTCAAAAAGCCTTTAGTCCGAAGAATGTTTCCCAGTACTACACTAACAAAAAATCTAAATAAGGAGTAGTGTGGTTTTTAAAAGTGGCCGAGATGCCTGAGCAGCTGGTAGTTTGAAGTTGCCAAACAGCGTGACACTCCTGAGGCTGGTGAGAAGGGGCCACAAAGGTGGTCACAAAACACGTGACATCTGTATGCTGCCTCTCCTTGACTTGAGCCTTGAATGTACCTGTTGGCCCCAGCCAAGGATTCGGTTGTGCTGTGCCACATATTGCACACAAAGTGTGTGCAGCCAAAAGCATGAGCAAGCCAGGTTAGACATTCACTGTGGGTTAGTTAACACGGAGTCCTTAGGAAAGGCAAGAGGCCGTGAGAACAGCATAAGGGGAAGTGGGCAGGGTGCGCTGCCTTTCAGGACATGGGTAAATGAGTTTCAAGGTTGTAAGAGAATATGAACTGGAGGTAGTATCAGTTCATAAGGGCTAGGAATCTAAGTGGGAGACTTCTAAGGTGTTTAAATTGTTCCTGGGAAAAATGATTTACAGTATTTGCGGAAAAGGTGGGCTGTTACGTGACCGAACAGCAACTGCTGGTGGATTGAAATGAAAAAAAAGATTAAAAGTCTGCAATAAAAAAAATGTACAATGAAACAAAAACACAGCTACCTGTCCCTCCTCTATGTGAGGAAAAAAAAAAGAAAAATCACCATTTTGATTATTGCTCTCTGTTCCTGTAGATAAATCTGGTGCAGAGAAATTCTGGACCTTATATTTTGAGTTTAATTTATAAAATTAAGTAGAATTCAAGATTTATTTTATGTTTTTTATGATTTTTAGTTTAGATTGAGTTCCTCTGAACTTTATGTGAGCCCAGAGAAGGTACAGGATATGATGGATATAGTAGAGGCATAAGATGTATAACTGAGTGGATATTTTTATTCATGTTCTTGAGAAACACTCCTAGAACCATTGTCTGCCACAATGTTTGGTTTTGTTTGTTTGGTTGGGTTTTTTACTTTTTAAAAATCGTTGTGTTTTGTGCTGTGAAGTAAAATGAAACCAACCAGTCTATATTTTCAGGCTTAACCAAACTGGGCAAAGGCTTCAGTTCAATACATTTTGATTTTCAGTGTCAGAAACTCTTATCTCCAAGCCGAACACCTATAAAAAGGACTCTTCCTCTTTTTGCATGTCTCCAAACTCAATATTCAGCCTTGCAGAAACACAGGAGTGAAGCCCTCTATGATGGGTGGCTGGCCAGCAGTAATCAGCCCTGTCCAGAAATGCCACCTGCTGCTCCGCTTCTGCCTCATGATTTTACAGATCCCTAATCTGCAGGATCCCTCTTAATCCATCCCTGCTGGCTTTAATTTTTAAGGTTTTATTATATGGTTATACCTCATGTAAAGACCTTAAATTAACTATAATATTTACAAAGAATATTTTTATACTTCCATCATTGTGGCCTACAGCATTTGCTCTCTTCTGAAATGTTGCACCCGTTGTTAACATTGGGACTGTTGGGGCTGTATATAGTGTATACACTCTTCAATATTGGTGATACTACTGAAAAAGTCTAATTAAGCATGAGGTCCCATTGTTCCAGGCAGAGTAGAAATGTAATCCTGGCTACAAAGAGTGCACAGTGTAAAAATTTGACACATCAAATTAAGGGAAGGATGGAACAGATGTGGAAACACAGAAAAGAATACATTACTATGTGAGACATGTAGCGCTTATTGTACTTTGAAAAAATGGTTGGAACTTCCAGGTTTTTAAGGCATTTTACATGTTTCGTAATTGAGTTTATCATCAGTGGATGTCTCTTGTCTGTAGAACTATAATTTATACTCTAAAATCTCAATACTCAAAAGTAATTTAGGAAAGACAAGATCCTATTAGACAGCAGTGACAGTACCGTGTCATTTGGAAGATAAAGAACAATGAAAGATTTAAGTATTCAAAACCATAATAAAACATGAGCAGGTGAAGATATGACACTTCATACCCATCCAGCAAATAGCACTCCATCTTCCTTTCAAAGTGTAAGTAGATTTTTCATGCAAGTTCTTTCTTATAATGTCAGGAAGTGACATGGAAAAAAGTACACATACAAATTCCTGAAAATCACAAAGGACTAATTGATTTTTTTTTTTAATTAGTAGTAGCAGTATTAGTATTAGTATTTCACTTTTAAGGAAGTGATTTAGTTGTTTTAAACCAGCCCTTTCCCCTAAGTGGAGTTTCAGAATGTTCATGCACCAAGTACAGCTAAGTATCCTTGTGTATTCGGAAAATTATCAGATCTAAATGTAACATGGTTTGGTTTTTTTATCATTACCTCACGCTTTGGAACTTTTGGAGGTCTATAAATGATTGTGTATTAACTCCACAGAAGGTATATATTGGTTACAGTTCTTGGGGTGACAGAAATGTATTTTTTCTCTCTTAAAAATAATTATGTGATTTGGCAGCAGTACTGATTGTTCTGACAACAAGGCATTTATCTGTTAAATAATATTGAGCACTAAAAGACTTGGAAGGTATTTGTTAACAGCTTTTCCTGAAAGCAGCAGCACTGAATACATCTATTCTATATCCATTTAATGGCAATAATGTGTTGAGCAAAAGTGATTCTTTTGATCCCCAAGACACCTTGGATAGTTCACAAAGCTCTGTTTTGAAAATTTTGGAGAACAGTTAAATATTTTTTTTATCTGGAATTACCTTAAAATGATGCCCAACCATTGAAAAACTTTAAGAATATCTCTTGTGATTTATGGTGCCCTAAAGCTGGAAATCAGGTCTCAGAATGTATTTATCAGTAACCTGAAATCATACTTACCAAGAAGTAAAAATTGCAGTTTGTTTGTCTCTTACATGATTGCAAATAAGTAAATATCTGAGGCAGGAGCTCTGATAATTCATAAATTCATTCATAATATTCCTGAAGTTAGTGAGAGTTTCTTGTTTCACTTCTCCAGAACAGATAAACTTGCTTCTGCTGATCTTGAAAGTAAAAAATGAATGAGCTTCATTCATGTTTTTCCATTATTTTGCACTTCTGTTGACACAACAGACAAATCTGAAGGGAATTTTTTATCCGTAAGCAACATGGTTTTGAGAAGTTGCAGTCTGCATCTTCCTCTTTACTGAAGATCAAGTGCTCAAATCACATACTTTGAAGAAGTTGGTTTGATTGTTTTACCTGCCTTTTGAATTTAGCACATTTGGAGAGGCTTTCTTATGTGGGTGGCATGGTTTTATTCTGCACAGCATCCAAGGGTTTAGTGTTCATGTTCCATATGACTTAAACTTCTGCGGAGCTGCTTCAGAGTAGTAGATTCTTTTACTCTTCTTCTGGCAGCTGTAGGGATTATTTCTTCTCTGCATCATTATATGCAAACAGAACATTTATTTGCAATGTGGGATGATATTATTATTGAAATGACATGGCTAAAACTAAAGCCCTGTACGTAAAAACAAATATAAACCTACATACGTGGGTAAAAACCACCACTGCATTTGATTTCTCATTGGATTAGTTGATAGTATTTTTACTAATAATCTCTATGATAATATGAGTTTTAGTGTATTTCCTAATATAATACCTGATATACAGTCCTAAGAAGCAAAGTTGGAAACCCAATAAGGCAAATATTCAGAATATAAGAACTTGGTGTGTACTGTGTTAGCAGTGGTGACATCTTTGTTAACCAGCTCTACTTAAGAATCTCTGTCTACACATTTTAAATGCAAGTTTCTGACTTTTTTAGTTTTGAAGGTTATCATAAGAGTCAATTGAGTCATCCAAGACATCTTAGAAACAACTATTATGAGGTGTGAATCATTTCATCTTCTCTGTTGGAGCCCCATGAATTTATACAGCTGACTGCAGTCCCAAGGAAGCTAACACTTCAGCAGAGCATGGCGCAGAGCACGGCGCAGAGCACTGTAGAAATTCCTGCTTTGTATCCAAAATCAGGTTATTCCGTGGTCGTTCCTGGTGGGTGCTCCTTCTTCATAGGCATCATACGCCATTGGTACAGCTATGCTGCTTTGCCTGCTGGAGTTAGGTAATTCAGGATAAATTCAGGGTCTTCTATGGCACAACACAGCTATTCCCATGGCCGACATATTTTGTTTGGTTTCTATGTCTGGTCGGTACAGTCGGGACTGGGTTTCTTTTTACTCTTTTTACTCTTTGCCTGCTTATATATATAAGGAATAAGTCTTAAAATGTACTTTCTGTTCTGTGTGCGACTCGCACATGCACTGAGGGAGCAAGAGGCTCCAAATGAACACACAAAGTGTGTTCGGCCTGGAGACATGAGCAGCACCTGAAGCTTGGGGACTACTGGCACTGACTGCAGATTCATACCTTTACTGGTACATTCTATTGCCAGGCTACTTCATGATAAAACCAGATCAGAACTTAGCATTTTCCTGTCTAAAGCCTGCTGATGAATACTGCTCTATGTGAGCGGGGTATTCTTGTTTTTCTGCTGTGAGAGTTAAAAAAAATTTCATCATTGTGTAAACACTGTGAAAGAAAAATTAGCTATCCCATCTGCTTTCCTCTGACTAACATTTCTTCCATCACATGTTTAACACTGAGCCTCTCTGATGGAATTAAAAATAGATGGCTACAGAGGAGCCCACATCTATTAATTGACATTCAGTCTTTGAAACTTACAACCATAAAATCACTGGAGTAACAGACTCAACCAGGCATTTATATGAGTGAGATTTTCATTACAGGCACCAGTTGCACTCCTTCTGTATTTTATCGTTTTGGCAAAATTCTGTTGGGAAGTTCAAATATGAAGATAAATCACTGAGTCTTACATAAACTGGGAAAGAGAAAAGGGTTGATTTTAATTGCTCAGGAAAGTGAAAAAGCAGAAGGTTTTGTTTTTTGTGAGTCTCTTACCAGCCCATCATTGTAATATCTGATCACCACGGAATCACTGTTAGAGTGAGAGTGAATGATTGATCTGTTTGTTTGGCAGCATGACACAAAAGTGGAAGAGGGAAACCATTCCACTCTGAGCTCATCACAGCCTAAAGTGTTATCTGGCCTGTGGGTGTGTAGAGATCACAACTGTGGCGTCATAAGACATGGCGTGGAGGCTTTATCCTTTAAGTCTTGACTTTTAGTCCTGTAGTGGAAATGCTTTTAGTAATTAAGACAGAAGTAAAAGAGAGATGATCTTGCCGGGTCACAGTGGAGGACAGGAGACAGGCAGCTTTAATGCTTGAGTGAAAACTAAACTTGCACTGGAATGTCATGCACTTAATTTATTTTTTCTTTTTTTAAAATAACAATTAAGTAGTTTCTAGCAGGATTTCAAGTGTATCAAAACTCTTGAACAGCAAACCAAGGCTATGGGAATAGGTCTATGATTCTGTGAAACTGAAGAAGCTGCATAACCACATAAACTCTCTTAAACAAATTTGCATGTAAAATGTTTTATTTTCAGTTTTACTGAGATGATGGTTGCAACAGAGTATATTTGCAAAACAAATTGATATGAAATCATAACTACGATTCCTTAAAATTCCCATATTATTGTAGAAGCACTGGGGCATTTCTCTCACTATAAACTCTTGAACTACTCAATATCACCTAGGGTTGCAAAACGTATTGAATTTTTTTTCTTATAGATGCTAATCATTAAAGCCATCATTGTATTTGAGACAGCTGAATGAGTAAAACAATAAAGCTGTTAAAATTGCATCAGAAGAGGTAGAACTGTTGACAAAAAGAGTGGAATTCTGAGCTAGAAAAGACAATTCTTCTGTTAAGTACGATTACATGACAGTCATAGCTAAGACTGTTGAAGGAATGCACGTATTGATATAATGATGTATCTTTGTTCCACAACTAACGTCGTGTTAATCTTTAAAACCACCACCCTTCTGACTCATATATTATTAACCGTGTCTTCTGCCAGTGTTAATCATGTATTCCTTTGATGCACACAAGTACATAAGCCAGGCCATTGTCTGGAGAGAGTGTTAGTCAATACACATATGGTGAAATTCTTCATAGCTTTGCCTTTCCCTATTGTTGAAAAATAATATAGTGTATTCAAAACACGACTTACTCAATTGCAATATTAAGTTGAAATATAAAGGATTGACTAAATGTCATCGTTTTGGTAACCAACTCTTCCTGAGCTTGTTGCCTGTGAATACTGCTACAATTTTAAGTAATGTTTCTGACTCCAAAAATTGTAATGTTCCATTTTAATTAATGTCATGAATGCTCATGAACCAAAATGAAAGCAACAAATAAATGGAAAAGAGTCAGGAATTAATCGTACTTTGAAGTCACATAGAAGGATGGATGGATGGATGGATGGATGGATGGATGGATGGATGGATGGATGGATGGATGGATGGCTGGCTGGCTGGATGGGTGGGAAAACATTTCACAGTGCATTCTAATAAAACACCTCTTCCAAATCCATAAAAATTATAATGATTAGAGAAATATGCCTTAAAATCAGTGAAGTAACTGCTAATATAAGATAGTTTTTAGTCACAAGAGATACTTCATTGCACTGTACCCTTCCTGTTGATACCAGTATGATTAACTTCAAAAGTCAGCTCTTCAGGCCTATAGGGGACTGTCACCCGTGGAGATATTTTCTTACAATTGGAGGCAACTTGCCAGGGAAACACTTGCATTTGCATATGCAAATTTTGGAATGTGACTGTCCCTTTGGCACTTCTGGCTTTCCACCTTTGGGAACATCATGTTATGGGTTTCCCATTGCATCCGTTGCGAACTGAAACTGGAAGAGAATTGTCTCTGATTCCCTCCCTCCTTTCCCCTACCAAGTACATGAGCTGTCTTCACTGCTTACAAGATACTCCTTTTAAGACATTCCTGTGAGTTTGCTTAACCAGGGCGACGTTGCACGTTGTTAACTGTTGGTATGTGCAAGCTGATGCAACCTAGTTTAGATCACAGTGAAAGAAAAAGTTTATTGAATCATTTCAAGTTGTATGAAGTTGAATTACTTTCTGTTTTCCAGAGGCTAGAAGCTGGTAGTCAATCTGCAATATCTCTTTTGGTGAATTTACTGTCATCTGCATATTTGCAATTATAACTGCTTTCGGCAGTATCTTAATACCTATGAGACATATTTTCTTTTGTGCTTTCTGTGGAATTGTGATATTGCAGGTTACATTAAAATTACCCTTTTAATGTCATTTGCAACTGAAATACAGAACATCTTGGTGGAAGGATTTACTATTGAGAGGAACTGGGGAGGGCGGTTGAGTGTCTCCAAGCTGGAATAAATTTGCTACAGTTAAAACCTATAACATATTCCTTACACACTTTAAAGAAAATATTGCAGTCACCGGTGCTTTGGAGAAGGTTTAGACATTCTCTTGGTATCTGAATGTATCCTGTTAGTTACCAACGCATTTTTGTTTTGAAATGGAAACTCAGTTAAGCTTCCCTCTGTCAGGGATGTGGTGGGTCCCCAGCACGGGAAGGACATTGACCTGTTTGAGTGCATTCAGAGGAGGCCACCACATGATTAAAGGGGTGCAGCACCTCTCCTGTGCTGAAAGGCTAAAAGAATTGGGATTGTTAAGGCTGGAGAAGAGAAGGCTTTGGGGTGACCTAATTGTGGCCTTCCAGTACCTGAAGGGAGCCTACAGGAAGGATGGAGAAAGACTTTTTACAAGAACATGTACAGGAAAGGACAAGGGGAAATAGCTTCCAACTGAAAACAGTAGGTTTAGATTGGCTATTAGGAAGAAATTCTTTACTGTGAGCGTGGTGAGGCACTGGAACAGATTGCACAGAGAATTTGTGGATGCCTCCTTCCTTGAAGTTGAAGGCCAGATTGGATGGAGTTCTGAGCAACATGGTCCAGTGGAAGGTGTCCTTGCCCATTGAGAGGTGTTGAAACTAGATGATCTTTAAAGTCCCTTCCAACCCAAGCCATTACGTGATTCTATGATCTTCAGCACCAACCAGAAAGTCCACTGTATTTAGCACCTGCTAAAGTTCTCTTTCCCCATGCTTGCTGGCGAGCTGTGATGATGTTACAATGGTGAGGAAACAGCTTTTCAAAGCAAAGTATTGTGTTTTGCCAACAAAAAATGCAATTAAATAACAAAATGCCTTGTCTATACTTGTCATTCCTTAGGAAGAAAGGCTTGTGGTTTTTTTGGCTTAGAGAGAGGACAATGCTACGTTCAAACCATCCAATTTTAGGTAATCCACTCAGATATTGAGTCGCCTTTGAAGGAACCTGTCTTTCTCCCTCAAAAGTCAGGAATCTTGAGATTTAACTTCAAGTACTCGGAATTACATTTGAATTAGATAAGGTGTGCAAATCATCCAATTTCATCTTTCTTTGTACAGATTCTCTATCGTAGTGGGTAGTTACTAATCTGTGCTCTCGATTTCTTCTCTGTAGGACTGGTCTTCTAACTGATCAGGGTTCTTTGATCTGCCCTTTCGCAACTGTTAGAAAACTACTTGCCCTACTAACAAAGCTAAGATCTTCATTGCATCATGGTGGTTGGCTGTATGCTTTATGGGGATTCTTCTGGGACCTACTAGCTCATATCTTTCTTCTCCCTGTCTCGCTATATTTTATGAACACTATTGTAGGTGCTAAAAAGCTAGAAGCGGAGAAATTCTTCAGCCTTTTCTCAATATTCTGTGAGCAGACTGTCTTTCTATGTAAACTATTTTAAACAAGGTCACAGTTTCATAAACTTCTTGCACCCTCAAGCTGTTTTTCCAGATTGTTATGGCTTTGACTATGGCTCCAGATAACGTTAAACAANTCGGACGTAACAGCGACACACTTTCTAGATTATAAAAGTAATACTTGAAGGATACATAACATAGAGATGTAATCACATGACAGATTGTTACACTTGCCAGCTTTTCACTGATGATAAGATGTAAAATTTTGATTTTTAAAAAATAAACATTGGAAAGCTGTATTTTTTTTTAAGGCCCCAGATAATGTTAAACACTTCTATTTTTTATTAAATTACAAAATGTTATTAGCAGCGTTGTCAGATCCTCATGGTTTAAATTTGGATTTTTTACACTAATGAACAAAATACCTCTGTTTTGCAAACTAGATTCTGTATTTTTTATATATGCATTTGTCTATATCTGAAGTTTGATGTACTCAAAAAGATTGCTTCTGTCTGGATCTGGAGTCTTTCATGTTGCTCTAGAGGTGTGACAGAAAAAAATATAGCCAATATTTATCCAGGGATGCTTTGATGTTAATTCTTTGGCTCTTTGAATAAGTGTTGCCAGGGTAGTATTTTACTCTTTTTGTTGCATTCTTTTCATTGTTGTCAGTGAAGTCTGTGCTCTTGAATTTAGTGTTTTAAGCTGTGCTGTTGTCTCAGTTTTATATGGGCATGGTAATTATTGTTACACTTGAAAATCGTGTTCTTGGCTGGGTAAAATATCTGTATGCAGAGAAGCAAGATTATAGGTGTCAGGAAACTTTTTCTTTCCTGGACACTCCTTGGTCCCTGCTGCAGCATCAGGGACTAGTAGCAGCACAGCAAAGGAATCTAAGGTCAAGGATATATCCAGCTGTCTTGCTAATTTTCCTCAAGCTGTCTGGTATACACAACTTCAAGCACCTTTGTCATTATTTTCAGCAGATTTTCAACATCAGTTTCTGTTTCTTTTCATTAAAAAGACATAACTCTTTCAACATACTCTGTTATGAAATTTGTTCTGATTTATGATTCAAGTACTGAAGGGAATGTTGCATATGGAGAAAATAAACAAAAAAAAAGTTCCCAAAGCTTATTTTCTTCTTGGAGCATTTTAAATTCAGGCTTTCAGTCAGTGTGGTATTGAGTTTTAAACCAGTGTCAAAAGTGGCAGTTTAAAAGAGTTTTAAAAAGCTTTTGTAGATAAAAATGCTGGTTTAATACATAAAGACAAACAGTCCTGTCTGCTTTCTTCACTTGCAAAGTTTTAAGTTTAATTTAAATCAAAATTTTTTCCGTTCTTCCGTTTACAATTAGATTTCATTTCATTTTTGAATGTGCACTTCTTAATAGTGCTTCTCATGAAAATTTTTGTGGAAAGACTGGTTTGTCTACCTCTCAAACTTAGGCAAGTTGTCAAATGTAGAAAGCTACATTTGAATTATTTACTGGAGAGGAATAACCAGTTTTATGTGCATTTCATCCCAAGACAGTGTTGAGGAATACATTCAGAGTGGGTAGCTCGGTGTACAGGTGCAGTGTGAGCTGCAGGTTGGGTTCTGGGTGCCTGGAGACCGAGGCAAGGGGCTGTGAACTGCCAACCCCTTGTGTCACAAAGGGCCTTGGGGACCTGTGGGCCAGGGGATGGACACTCAGAGACAAGGCAGGAACCCAAAATGCCCAGACTGTGCCCTGCTTGGACTGTGACAGTATAAAATCACAGGGGATTCTTTGCTCAGGGTCCCTCCTCAGAGGTACCAGGTCAAAGTGTTATTTTGTAATTGAGTTATTGCACCAAGATTAAATTATTTAAAGGATCCAGACATGATTTCCCTGTCCTGACACAATGCAAAGAAGTGAAATTATATCTAAGGTCTAATGCAAATAATAGTTTTCAATCCCATAGATGCACAAATGTTCAGATTTTCTCAGGAGACAGTAAAAAAAGAGGCTTCTGTTTAGGCTCTTCCTCATTTACAGCTTCTTATTTATTTTCTGTGTAAGTGCCTTCACCTCTTCTCCACTGATATCCTCTACCTTTGGGCTGTCTTTCCAAGGTGTAGTTTCACTGCCTGCGTCTGCCACTGCTCATTTTTCAAATGACATTAATGTGATGCTGAACTGATTTCTGACATCTGTCTGTTGCCCAAAGCATTATGGACAGCTGAGGAAAAGACCAAAATCTTGTTAATTTGTGTTTTCTGCTGCTTGGCAGAATCATAATCACTCTCAGTTCCTGAAACTGTGTGTAAATCCTGAATGTATCACTGTACTGCTGTATGTTTGTTTGGTATTTGGGTGTCTTTTGGTATCTCGAAAAACAGGGAAGGAGATATTTAAATGCAAAGAAACATACTGCTCCTGAAGTCTGTGAATTAGGCTTCTATACTCACATGAAAAAGCAAATGAAGCAAAAGCAGCAAAATGCTTGGAAACAATGTACATATATCCCAGCTTGTTCATAGAAGAAATATTCTCAGAGCTGTACTTGCACAGTGCCTAGCAAAGCTAGTGGCAAGCTATAATATAGAGTATTTTAAATTGTAATTGCTTTAAGGCAGCAGGAGTTCATGTGATAGCCCTGACCTGTTCAGGACCTGCAAAGTGCTGTACAGTGAGACAGATTGCTTGGAAGCTGACCCAACAGAGTAGCATTAAATCCCCAAAGAATTAGCGCTATTTAGGCCTGTCCCTCTTGTATCTTCAAGAGCAAGCTGCTTTTTTTCAGCAATGTCTTGTCAAGAAGGATAAGCACTTAAAAGAAGATATCGAACAAAGAGAAGTTCCACCAAAATGCTTTGCAAACTGCAGATATCTATGTATCTGTACATGTTTTTCTCTGAGGGGACAGATTATGAAAAAACTGCGTATAACAGTGCTAGCCGTATTTGCTGGACTTGTAGAATGAGATTATAGTTACATATGAGGTACAGGTTGCTCCTTTTAGTTTTCTCACAGTCACACAGAATATCTGTGTTCCAGAGTCCTCCACAGCCCAGGCAGAGCAGAATGGCTCTCAGGTGCTGCATTCTGCAGTCACCCAAGGGCACATTTCCTTCTCCTCACCTCCTTCCAGGTGATCAGAGGGCAAACTGTCCCTCTGAAGGAAACTGGGCATGCCAGCTCATTTCTTCAGGAAAATGAGGGAAATATGCATTACTGCAAAATAAGTGATCCACTGTCTTGTTTTTTCCCTTATGTAGAAATCTGAGGAGTGGAACAGGAACAGATTTTGAATAGGTTTCACCTGGCCTTTATGGGGCAATCGAAGTTGTACACGGCTGTAGAGAATTATTTAGGTGTGGTTTGGCTTTGCTGTCTGCTGTAGTCGCACAGTAAGATTGAGACTACAGGACACAAAGTTTTCAAATTAGAGCAAGTGTGATTCTCTGTGTTTTGAATGTGTTTTCAGAATTTTGACTTAGTTTTGTCTTTAACAAAATTCTGATAGTCCCTGTGATCCATGCTCTGTGTTTGAGATTTCTCTCTTTCACAAGATCTGTGAGATTTCTGAGACATGTATGGGCTCCTCAGGTGTGCTCAGGTTCCATCTAACCTGGATCTGTCAGCAGGTTTGTTCTCCAGGGATCGTGTGCACAGTTTAGCATCAGTCTTAACACGCCTTCCTAAACTGTACTTGTCTTTTTGCAGGGCAGCATGTACATGTGTGTGAACTGCTATATCTTCCATCCCCACAGCCAGGAGAAGAGAGATTAGTACAGAAGGCTGGGGGCAGGTCTGGTAGCTGGTTTATTTCAGGGAGTGCAGGAAAACACTGTAGGTGTCTTTGGTTGTTGGTTTATTTTTACTTTTCCTTCCTTCCTTCCTTCCTTCCTTCCTTCCTTCCTTCCTTCCTTCCTTCCTTCCTTCCTTCCTCATTTCCATGCCAGTCATCAATAAAATGAATTGGAATTAAACCTGGAACATAAATATCAGACAGTTCATGCTTCATTACACAGAACAAAAGAGTAGTCAGC
The DNA here is from genome assembly GCA_013397865.1 of Struthidea cinerea. NCBI lineage: Eukaryota > Metazoa > Chordata > Aves > Passeriformes > Corcoracidae > Struthidea > Struthidea cinerea. The sequence goes on along the minus strand of VZTI01003938.1, from coordinate 138,521 downwards.
ATGATTTCCACAGACCTAGTTCGAAAACCAGTCACTATAACATTGTCCAGGGTAATCCAGAAAAATGTGTATTCCACATTTGTGCAATGTTCATATAGTTTCATATTTTTACACAATATTGAATTTCAAAAAGGACATTGAGGTGCTGGAGCATTTTCAAAGAAGGGCAACAAAGCTGTCATATCTGAAGCACAAGTCCAATGAGGGAGCTGCAGCTGTTTAGCTTAGGCAAAAGGAGGCTCAGGGGGTAATTTACCGCTCTCTGCCACTGTCTGAAGGGAGGTTATAGCCAGGTGGGGGTCCATCTCTTCTGCCATGACTCAAGTGAAAGGGTGAGAGAAAGTGGCCTTAAGTTTCCATTCCTGGGGAGGGTCAGATTAGACATTAGAATAATTTTTTTTCACTGAAAGAGTGATTAGGCAGTGGAATAATTTGCCTAGGAAGTGGTGGAGTCACTGTCTCTGGAAGCGCTCAAGTGATGTCTGGATGTGGCATTTGGGGATATGGTTTAGGGGTGATTATGGTGGTGATGGATTGATTTTGAAAGTGTCTTTCAACCTTGATGATACTGTGATTCTGTGAAATGAGCATGTCCTTTATTTTCTGCACTTGTTATAAAAAAAAAAAACCAAACTTGTAGTCTGAAAAGACTTTATGTGGAGGAAATTCTGACAATTAGGAAGGAAAGGCAAGGAAATATTTTTCTTTTTTGAGTAAGAACTATTCAGACAGTTCCTTTTTAGAGTCTTTTTATTAACTAAATTTTTAATGATGGAATACATGCCTGAATTACTTCTCTGCCTCAGTACAGCACAAAGGCATGATCTTGAGATGGTTTAATGGCTATATGAACTGAAACTCTTCCTCTGTGATCACTGCTCTGAATCTTTATCCACTGTAATAAACATCTCCTATGAGAATAGTGTAAATATTTTATAGTGTAAATGCAAGATTTTATTTTAACTGTGGTGATTTTATTGAAATATTTTAAAAGGGATTAATCAAAGAATAATTAGAAATTTCAGTTAGTTTGATACAGGTAAACAAATACATTTGAAATTTATTTTCTCTTTAAAATGCTCACTTAATTAGGTATTATGAACTTACCTTGTTTGGTCATGTAACAATACTGTGGCAAGACTACTCTACAGACTGCAAGGTCTATCTTTATACATATTAGATTTTGAGGAATAGATCTTGACAATTTTGCATGTAGATTTCACTGTGCAGTGATAGGAAGTTCTCTGTAGTTCAGTGGGAGTGCTCCCATGGACAAAGTGTGTACAGGTCAACATAAGCACCAGAGAGCTGTGTTGGTATAGGTGGCTTACAGGTGGGTTTTATCACTTCTTTTTTTTTTTCTGCATCATCAAACATATATTATTTATTTATGCATAGTTTGTGTGCATACATATGCACAAATATTGCTCTGAGGGAGACTTTTTTTTATTTCTGAGGGCAAGATTACCATTATTTTCTAGTAAGTATGTTCCACTTGTCAGAAATCTACATTACAGAAGTCAAAAAGAGCTGGGAAAGATTCTGCCCTGGTTTATTCAATATAGTAACAAATTAAGTTGATTCAGTGAGTATCTTTGAATTTTTCAGCAGCTTTCAATACCACTGATTATAAAACCTGACTTCCTTGTGTATTCCCTGTCCTTATTTTGGACGTGGCCTTGAAATTAGAGCTGCACTGCTCATGTCGTAACTGAGTGCAGGATTTCCTACTTTACCAGAGCTTTGACTGGGGACTTGCTAAGAAGGTCTGGATTATAATGATGTTGGTGCTTAGGAAAATATGTTCTGTTTCATGTGACCTGGGTAGCAAGATCACTTGTAAGCCCAGTGTAACTAACTAGTTAAAAATGCGGTTACTACATATTGTAAGGTTAGGAATATCAGTGTTGGAATTCATGAATTTTCACCTACTTCTCATAGGTTAATTTAGAGAATTAGCTAAAACTCCATTTAATTGTACTGCTTCCACAGAAACTTGAAATGATAGTCTCATATGTCCTTTGTCACTATTTCCATCTGGTTGTGAAAGAAAGGTCAGTTTGGTGTATATGTATGCCATTATTTGTGATTATTGTCTCACATGGTCTTGGGAACTCCAGGGGGTGTAGGGTGGCTGCGTGTGCACCTAGAGGGTGTTTCATAGGTGATGCATTTCTGAATATGTTTTCAGATGTGTCACAGCCTCAGACAAGGCTCTTCTATGTGGAAATCCAAAAGAAAGATGGAAGGAGACTGGAAGTATTTCTGGGTCCATCAGTAGGAAATAGCTTTAGAATCTGTCCCCCTGCATGTAGTTTACAGCAAAGAGTAGATGAAGTGCTCATCCCAAGCAAGAATATATGCATATTCCAGAGATTCATTTCCAGAGTTTTGTCTCCCTGTTAAGCCTATTTTCTCCTCTGATAAACATTTTCCAAATGAGAAAGCCCAAACTGTAATAGAAAGTGTCATTAATATTAGCTCTAACAGGCTGTAGTTACTAATGTATGAAGTACTAAGTTGATCCTATACTATTAGATGCATTCCCGAATGGAATATTCATGTTATCAATGTGCATGAATGGGAATTGCTGCATTACTTACAATGCGTAACGCTTTCATAGATTTTTGTATCTCAAATGATTGCCAGTAAAATCTTCATGACAATCTGATGCATTTGCCTCAATATACATTGTTTGAAGAAAAACAATTTCAGAATTAATGCACAAATTTTATAATTTTTTTTGAATATTTTTCTTTTGTTTTTCTTATACTTGACACTTTAGGTATCAAAAGTCCAGCTGGATAGGAAATTACTATGGCTATAAGGAAATAGCCTCACAGCATTGAAGTATCAGGGATCACTCATTCCCAACTATGTTAAATTTCCCATAGTAGGCCTGAAGAGTAAATACTGGAGTTTAACCCCGTCAGCTGCTGGAATTGAATTCAGCAGAATTCATTTTATACCTTTTGTCACTAGGTCTTTCATCACAGTTTTACAAGGGAAAAGAGGGGGAAAACTGTTTACAAGATAATTTGAAAAATTGTCATAAAGTTACTCAGAGAATATTGCTGTTAGCAGTGATGAACAGCAAGAATAAATTACTTAACAGAGCTCAGATGCAGCAGTCAAAAGTATACAGTAGATCTACGTTTTTAAACATAAGTGCAAAATTATCAGAAAAAATCATGTATCAGACACATGGAAATTAAAATGTGCAAAAATTTGTGAATTGTTTACACATGAATCCAGATGCATTTGTTTCAACATTTTTTAGTAGTTGTGTATATATACATATATATGTATACATATATATATATATACATACTGAGATGTAATTTAAGAACCATTGAATCATGATGCATGAGACTGAATGCATAAAATTTATAATGTGTGTGTTTACTTGTGCTGAAGTATTGTTTATTTAAAACAGTGCCATGCTGACATAATATGTACTGTGTTTTCCTTAAAAAGTTCTGGAGCAACAGTGGTGTTGTAGATACATCTGAACATGATACATGAATTGAACATGAAGTTGCTTTGCATGGAAATTATCTTTTCAAAAGTAGCTGTTCTGTATGAAGTGAAATATCCTTTAAGTAAAAAGAATAGCATTATAAAAAGGTTTTCAAATATTTAAGGCTGTAAATCTAAAGAAGGGAAATCTGACAGAAGCAAGTTAAGAGCTTGTCAGCATGCAGGTAGAGTTTTGCTTAAAATTCAAGATTTAATTTTTTTATATGACCGCATAATTCTCCTTTAAAATACTAAAAGTTTAAAAGTATTTCAAGTGTTTAAAAACTGTTACAAATCAAAATGTGAGGATCTTTGAAAGATGTGATTTGTAGATAGATGGACATGGATACATGCCTGCAGCTGTTGTTAAATATATTGATAATGTGTACTTTTTTTTACTACAAAAGTAAGCTGTAATATGCAGTCAGGTTTGACTTCCCCAAATTATAATACTAAATTTATAATAAAACACATCTTGCAATATGTTGTGTTTTCCCTATGTTATGATCTGCTATTAAAAATACTTGAATCCAAAAATAGTGTATTTTTGTCTTAGTACTAGGTTTACTCTATTGAGTTGGTAAATAGTCACAGAAATTAAGCTTAGGTCAATATTTACTTTGAGAAATTATAAAGCTCAACTATAATTAGCATGAACATTGTACGTATTGTTACATATGCTCCCAGCAGTGGAAAGAAATGGTTTAGAGGTTCAGTCTAGAAGTGTTGGGTTTTTTACATCTAGAACTTTTTGAAATTTTCTGCTGTTAATTTCTTCTGAAGTAAATTTTGAAATCTGAATAAATACAGTCTGGTCAGATTGCCTACTAGTCAAGGTCTGTCTAAAAAATAATGTTATATGTTGGGGTCTGCAGAAATAAATTAGAAAGTGATAAAAAGGAAGAAAAATAGCATTCTATGCTGAAATACATTCTTCAGAAGCTGAAGGGACTTCCAGATTTTTAAAATTCACATAGCTTATTTCCTACTATTTTTCTTCTCTTATGATTGTTTGATGAAAGAAGGAAGTCTGAGACAGCATGAAAAAATTATCAATTTATTAGGTAAATTGTACCTAATAATTTAATAGGTTTATTTATTTTGATGTCTTTCCTTAAGATGTTTTAATATGGGGGAGAAGATTTTACTTTCTTCAAACCTCACAAATAGGTAAACATCTTGCTTTTTGTAGAGAACTCACGTAAAAGGCAGCCTTGGAGCTGTGATTATTTCTCCATAGTTTTCAGACTGTTTGGCAGTGTTTCAGACACCACTTCTGTGAACACAGTGCAGAACACCAAAGTGATTTACTATTTGGTTGTTCTCAGTACCTCATGAGCCAGGAGATGTAACAATACCTTCAATTTCTTTATGTGAATTTCAGTTGAGCCACATTTGTGTTCTCTTAGAGAAGCTTGTTTGAATGATAGCATTCATCTGTTAGTATGGTGTAATTTAAATATACTGGAGTACTGTACAAAATTCTGTTCCATTCAGCAGAATCTCTGTTGCCCCCTTTTGCAGATGACGGTTGCTGCTGGTACGAGCATTGAGAATAACATTCAAAGGACCATATCCTGCCCTAATGTATGTTCAAAATATCTTGGTTTTTGTGTAATTTAAATGTGAAGCCTCCTTATGTGAATTTGTTATTTTGTTGCCCACAGAAGCTTGTGCATCTCGAGGTTACTTCACATTAGATATTCCAGGGTCAATGAATATTGTACTACAAGTGAGGTTTCAGCCTATCAAAATTCCCAAATTGCTGCAATTTCTTTCTACACGGGTTGATGGTGCAGCTAAATAAAGATGATGATAATATATTCATAGTTCCTTCTGCATTTACCTTGCTTCCCATCCAGCTCAATGCTCCTGTCAGTTGAAATCAGTAGAACAGCAATAGACAAAATGAGGATAGCAATGAGAGGCTGTTTATTCTACTTAACCTTGTTCTAAATTGCGTTTTGATATGAAGATGTATAATAATAAATGTGGAAGGAAGGTAATTTCATCTTTCTTGCTCAGGCAAATGTATACCATGACTTAAAATAGAAGGAGGAAGAGTTATGATTGCTTATGAAAGATAGAATAAGTGACATATCTGGTTAAGAAAAGAAGCAAATTATTCACTTGTAGTATAATAGGTCATTTGTCTTTTTAGACCAAAACTATTCAGATAATGGAAAGTCGCTGGGCCAAACTTGAACTCTTATACATTAATGGGGAAACATTAATGAAAATTGGGATGTACTCTTGAGAAAAGACTGTGCCTCTGCATTTTATAGAAGCTATTTTTTATCATGTAATGTGTTTAATAATTTATTTTTCAACTAAAGGTTATCATATTTATAGGGGAATTGGCAGACCGAATTCTGAATCAACATTTCCAACCCCTTGAGTTCTTTGAAGATATAGCAAATAATCAAAGAACAAGCACAATCTAGTTAAAGTAACTAATATCTAAAAGAAAATACTGTGATTTAATATTGGTAAGAAGTGAATTTGTCCTCCCTGTCTGGGAAAAGAATCTCAAATCAGTCTTTCTTCTGGAAAGTTTGTGCTCTTAAGGGAACACAGAGAAATTCTTTACATTGCATTCTTAGAAAATACTGCATCTGACCATCTGAATCATTGTGGATTTCTGCATACATTATTGGAGTAGATCAATATTATAAATTCTTGGCTATGATTTGTACTGTTTGGGTCTATTTTCAGACTTGCTTGTATGCAAAGGAAAAACACTTCCTCAATACACGGTGTATGATTAATATCCAATCTCTTCTGGATTTTCAGCATGCCTTTTAACTTCTTCAGTGCAATTTTAGGATTCCAGTCTGCAAATAGTACCATTTGTAATGGAAGCTAGTAATATGAAAGATAATAATATGGCAGAAATTATAAGCATGGGAAAATGCACTATTTCCAATTTAGTTATAGAAGTCCATGGTATTACTTAAAAATCATTTGTGGTCTTTCAGTTTTCTTTGAGAAACCTGATCTAATGAAAGGTGTCCCTGCCGATGGCAGGAGGTTGGAACTAGATGATCTTTAAGGTCCTTTCCAACTCAAAACATCCTACTATTCAATGATCTTTGAATTTATAACTAATAATGACCAAAAATTCTGTTAAATCCTGTTCAGAGATAGAATATAATCCCTATAGACATCTACATGTCATCCAAATGCACTTGAGCAAGAGCAAAAAGTGGAAATTTGCACTCAGCCTTTTACCCAGCATCTTGCAGGGAGGACAGGAAGCCAGTTCTACTTTACAAGTACAAAATTAAGCAAATAATTTATTTTATTCCATTCAATGCCAACCCCACAATTACCTGTGTGAACCATAATTTTAATGGTGGTCATTAAGGCTGTCAAATCTGCAGCTGAAACTGTTTGAATGCATGGTAAATTTTCAATTATTGGGCTACATTACTCTGAAATGTTTTTTGTAATTACTGTGAATTGCACAGCTTTGTATTTTTGCCTACCATAAATTTTTTTCAGTCAGTGTATATTGCACTGGTTCAACATTTTAATTACATGGTATTAGTAATAAGTTTTAATTAATCATAAAACTCAGTTATTTAGTCAAAAAGGCACAATACATTTGGTTTGGCTTTTCTGGCTCTTAATCTCAGGCCAAAAATATATTTCTTCTCACCTAGAAGCAGTGTTTGAAATGCTGAAACCATAAAGAAAACATAGAATAGATTGTTCATGAGACATATATACTAAAATATTAAAAAAGGCTTTCTTAATCCTGAGTAGCATCTCTTAATGTGATTAATAACAAATGTAAGCAGATTTTTAGATGTAAAGTTGTATAGTATGTCATTTTGCTTAATGGAAACACACTGCAAGGCTTGCAATAAAGCTGAAACTCAGGAGGAAATTGACATCTATTCAAAATTGGGAATTCAGATATTATGGTGATTTTCACTGTACAACTTTGTGAAGAGGTTCCCACATATGGAAAGTTCTAATTTGTATGCTGTTGCCCTGTGAAGTTTACACTTTCATAATTATAGGCTTCAATTTACCTTTATTCCCACATAAACTTTCTGTTTTCTACTTCTCATTATTATCAAGTGCTCATGTAGCAGAAGCTTAGGGAAGAAATGGATAATATATACAATAATAAGAACGCTTTGCAGATTATTCTCTTCTGTATTGTTCAGTAGGATATTAACTGCTAGGTTTGCTGTCTTTCATGCAAGATATCCCAAATCATTATTCTATTTATCTATCTATCAATCTATCTATCTATCTATCTAGCTATCTATCTGTGCTTTTGAATAGATTGGTCTTTAAATAACCACTCCAAACGCTGTATACTTTGTAAACACCATTGCTTGATAAGAATATCTGTAGATGTAAGCTTGAAGTACACATACATTATCAAATGGCTGGATGAACACTACTGATATAGAGTCACTTAGAACAGTCTATCATACTGCAATATCTCAATGCCATTACATGATGACAGGAAGCAGTGCAAAGCCAAAGACAGGACACTTTTTATGCAGATCCAGTTGTGGCTGCATGACCTTGAGCTTCCGCAAAATTGCAGCATTAATGCTTCTTTTCATTACTGCTCTTTAAGGTCCACAGTGAAAATGTGAACAGCAAAATACAAAAGAAAATGGTGACAGATATTAAACATGCTGGGTTTCTTCATTCAAAACAGAACTTGAATCTGTGTTCTTGTAAAACAAAATTGAGCTATATAGTAAATGAAAACATATTTCGCTGCATATAACTGAAAACTATTTAATTTTAATCAAGTGCAAACACAATGCATTTGTTGTTGAACCATCAGCTGTAACACTCCTCTTTCGTGGAAAAGCCACGTTTGTTTTGTCTAAAGGGATACATACCTTCAGGAATTCTTTGAGCTAGTCAGAAGTTTCAGAATAAGTACTCTCCGAAATGCCAGGTCTTTTTAATTCCAGCATATGTGATTCAGACTGTTTTCTTTGGGTAGATGCTTTTATTAATTACGAAGCTTAATGTGCCTAAATTTTTGACTTCAATTTTTTATTATTATTTTATGGCTTTAGACAAGATATAGAGCACATCTATAGACATTTTCTACAGGAGCTCTGTAGGAAAACAGCAATTTGTTTATATTTTCTCAGATTCAGCAGTTATACATCATCTTATAAAATTGCTGGTTTTCATTCATCAGCAATCTTAGTTCTTTACACTATTTCAAAAGATGTTTTGAGAGGGTTATAGTAAGGAGGGGGCAGAGGGTAAAAGCTTTGGTAATATACAGATGCCTTAAAATATCAGCATATTTATTTTTCTCCAATATGAAAATAAAACTGTACTTCCAAGGTTTTTTTAATCGGAGATTAAATCCTGGTTTTTTCGTAAGTTTGTTCATGTGAATAAGCTGAGCATGTCTTTTCCTTAAATTGAAGCCAAATGCCTTTATTCTGAAGCAGAGATAATTTATTTCTATGCTGGGAACATTTCTGAGATCAAGAGGAAAAAGTACTCCAGAACTGCTATAGATAGGAAGAAAAAGTCAGAAGCCAAAACAAAATTACAGGCCTCTAATATTTCTCAGGTTGTTATGAAAGCACCCTGAGCTTTCAGCTCAGCTACTTCAGCTCATTTTCAACCTTTATAGAAATGAGGGATTTAACAAACAGTGACCTGTCACTCAAAGCTACAAACTTTGAGATCACTTTATGTTCAAGCCTCAGGCCCTCTTCACATGTAGATGTCTTGCTTATGTCTGTGGAAGGAAAAAAATTGTTTCCTTTCTCGAGCTTTTCACAAACTCTGTAGTTTAAAGTCTTCAGGGGTTACTTCATTCCCAAATAAACTTGCAAAAAGAAAAGCAATTTCGATTTGTTCTCTGTGCCAATGACTATGCAGCTCTGTATTTTCACCGTGACACTGATCCTTGGCCCTTGTCTCTCACTTCCCTGCCACAGGGCCAGCAAATCTCACAGAGCAGCCCAACATTTCTGCCTCTGCTTCAGATCTTGTGACAGGCAATGATCTGGCAGGTCTGCTGCCGGGCCAGCTGTGCCAAGTGAGTTAAATCATGAGGTGGAATGAGATAGCAGCAATGCTTTGCAACGGGGGAGATGTATCACTGGCAAATGTATGCCTTGGCAACAGTGGGGTGTCCTGGTCCTCAAGTATGTGGCAGCACACTCCTGGTAATGCTGTTACATGCACAGCACCGATGTCCTGGCATAGCTTTGCAAGCACTCCAACACTTTCCCATGGCATTTGGACTGACACAGGCCCAATGCATTGATTTGAGAGACTGAAAATTGCAAAATGGAAATCAGGAATTTGGAATTGTAGCAGCATTTGCAAGGATTTGCAAGAAAAAATTCTCAGATGATATCTAAGTTATTCCACACCTTTTTAATTTTATTTTTTCATCTTATGCTTTCTTGTAGAACTCGCCAATGGTTTTCTCTTTTATTTGTTTGTTTGTTTTGTTTCCCTCCCTACTTCTGAGACACATCTTATGTAGGGAGCCATAGCTACCTTCACCCACAGAAGCAAGATCTAGATATGGAAAGAACTGTGCTTTGGGGAAAAGAGCAGGTTATCATTGGTTTGGTAATATTTTTCCTTTGTATTAATTACTGAGAAAAATCCTATCCCTATCACCAGAAAACAGGTGGGACAAAATCTTTTCATGGCAGAGATTTAATATACAGGAAGTAATTTTCTAGATAACAATTATGCTTCTAGATACTTTTCTTTCCTACTCTCCTGTAATTTTCATTTGTCTTGCAAAAGAGGGATACAGAAGATCTATCAGCTGTTAATGGCTGGGAAATAACTCGTTTGGCAAAAGGCAGTTGGCCAATTCCTTTGAAAGAATAAAAGAACACCATCCATCCCAGGACGTGTGAAAAATAAATCAGCTCAGATTCAGATTATTTCTGTGTTTAGAAATATGCAAAGTTTATGATGTACAGCTTTTGCTTAGTGAAGCTGGGAATGTTTCTTGCTGCTGTGATGCTGTTACTGCAACCAAGGGGAGGCAGAGGAAGAAGCTCACCTAGGGGAAAAGTTCCTGGACTAGAATAAACTAACAATTAAGTTGAAAAGCCATGGACTGGAAGGGGGAAAATAATTATGAGTCATTAAGCATGGAGTCTGGAAGCATGTGGGGGATCAGAGACACCAGTGGGAACAGGGGCTGGTGGCTGCAGGGTGGAACGTGATCTGAGATGGAGAAGTAAGAGTGGAGAAGGACGTTTCAATGGCATGGTTCTCCAAACTGAAAAGGCAGATCTTTTTATGGAAATGTGAAGTTTTATAGGAAAGATGTCTCAGGAAGGCTTAAAGTTGGAGAGAAGTGCCCCCTCATAAAGTATCTTGAGTTCCAGCAGATGAAACTATGAATGGTGGTACAACAGGTGGCACTTGTGATGTGGTCTGGGCATTTTTACTTCTAGTTCTCTGTTCAGCCCAGATTTGATGCTGTATATCAGGCATATCTAACATGTTAATGAGAAAATGATTCATTCCTCTTTGGGAATTTATAGAGGTTGCATTACCAAATATACTTGTGAACTGCTTAGACTTGTGAATTAGTTCCAAGTCAGTGAAATAATCCATGTCGCACCAAGCTATATATTGCACTTAATTAAATATTTGAAGAGAAAGGCCCTAACTGCTAGTTCAACCACTCAGCTTGGTAAGAACTCAGGTTCTAGACAACAGTAATCCTGGTACTGGCACTTAAATAACACTCTTACGCTCTTCTAATATAGCCATTTTACTGTAATTATATGTACACGTCAATGTATTACATTTTGAGTGGTGAGATGGAAATTTTCTTGTAATTGTTTCCCCAGCCAATAGTTCTGGTTTATTAAATTGCTAATAGTTGTCTTCTAGAGGGAGAAACAAACATGCCCCGAGAAAGAAAAGGAATTATTTCAAAGGTCAGTATTACTTAAACACTTGTTTCATGCTTACAGCCGACTGGAGTTAGAAGTAATCGGAAAGCCTACTGATATTGCAAGTGACAGACCAGAGGAAAAAGCTTGCACCAAAGGTTGTGTCCTGACTCTCCTTGGTGCCTCAAGGAAGTGACTGGCTTGAAAATACACTAATGCTTGATACAATAATGATGGAATACAATACTAATATAAGGATTAAGCTCGATTTCAGTTTCACTAAGGAAATGCCTAGGAAAAAATCTATACTGTGAGAACTCTCTAGACAGTATATCTAAAATACAACGTATTTATTTTCCTTGAGCATTACTGACAGCCCATTAAAAGAAATTAAGACAAACTCTCCTTCCAACAGTACATTTATATTCTCATGCTGCTACAATGTGAAGTAGTTTATGTTTGCAAAAAAACAGAAATGGGAATATGATCCTTCTGTAGATTTCGAATTTCACCTGACCTTTGAATTGCACCACTGTTATTTCATTCATATATAGTAAGCCTAGTAAAGGTTACCTGAGTAGTGATATCATGAATTTTGCAACTTTCTTCTTTTTCTGATTAAATTATAGATGCCTTTTATCAAGGTAAATAAAGCAAGCCCGAAAAGAAAAAACAAAACAAAACAAAACAAAACAAAATTTTAGGAAAGTTTACCATCCATCAGTTATTTTTGTCTGATCTTTCTTCTATCTAATTATTGTTTTTATTATGTAAAACATTTATTTTTGATCTAGATATCTCCATTCTTCAGATTACACAATGTAGGCACCAAACAATATCAAATTATTAGCATCAACTTGCTTCTTATTCCATTACTCTCTGTCTTGTATTTTATGTAGGAAAAGGCATAATTGCACAGTGAAACATAATTATAGGGTAAGAGAGAAGTGCAAAGAGGCAGATGATTTGAAATAAGATAAATATTTAATAATGAAACAGAAAGAACAAAAAGAAACGTGTCTTGGGACAAGTGAGCAGAAAGAAACCTAATAAAGATACTTCTGGCAAGGCATCCTGTGATCTGCTAAACTTTCTTTAATATATACTTTTCTATATGAATAGATTATTCCCAAAACAAATAATGCATAAATTTTACTACCATGACTTCTTCATTTTGATGCATATTCAGCTACTTCTTGGCTGTATTATTTTGGAAATATTGCAAATTTTATTCAAATGGAAAAATAATCCTTTTCAGATCTTAGTTTTCAAAACTCAGGATTAGTCTGCCTCTATCTAAATTTCTGGTTTCAGAGTAGTATTAATAAAATTCTGAAAACTGGATAGTAAGAAATCATAAGAAATTTTGCATGAAGTAATTAGTGTCTCCATTTGAAAAATATCTTGAAGAAATAACTTTGTTTCGTTTCTTCTGTCCTCTCCATGGCCGCATCCTCCAGGGGAAGATCAAAAATGTTTTTTTTAATTTTGCCATGGTTTATGGATGCAGCTAGTACTGCACTTGAGGAATAGATAGATCGATTTTGAAGAATTGAATCAGTTAGGATACTACAAAGCATAGATGCCAACTTAGATTTAGATCCAGAGCATGTGCTGGGAGGCTGATTTCCTCTCATGAGTCCTTGATGTCTTCTTGTCATGACATCATTCTGTGCCTCCCCTTGAAGGGCATGATCCCTGCTAGGGAGAGGGGGAAGGGAAGCAAGAATGTGACAAGATTTTAAGCATAGAAGCAGAAGTGTTTCCACTTCACAAAATTATCAAAGAAATAAAAATAGCTTGTGTGCATTGCCAAAAAGTCTTACTGGATTTCAGAAGTGAGAGAAGTAGCTCTAAAATGCTCTAATTTCTCTGGTGAATTATATAAGTACTTTAGTATATTTGATTTTGGTGTATTTTGCTCATTTTCATCAGAGGAAAATTTGGCCCTTGAGTCCCTTTGACCTATGATTTTGATAAAGCAAAATAATTAGAAAATTAATTAAATGTTATTAGCTTAAGCTTACACTGGTCTAATTCCTCTTGCAGACATGTAAAAGGAGTTTTACATTTCCATTTAGTTTCAGAAGGATCTTTGACCCATTTTTCTAGAAAATATCATTACTGAAGCTTTATTAGGAACTGTAACCGTTGAAACAGTTTTCTTTTTAAAATATCATCCTCAAATTTCATAGTGCATTTTGATTTGTTCCATAAACAATGTCTTTGATATTTCTCTCAAAGCAGATCAAGATAGATACGGAAGTAGCTACTTCTTCAACTCAATTTATTTTAAAATACTGGGTAAACATGAATATTTGTCTTTGAAAGGAATAAATTTTGATTGATAACTATTTGAGAAGATGTAGTTTTTCGGTATGTGTTTTTTGCTATTAGATCCAGTTAATCAATATGTGAATTATCTTCCTGGCTGTTTAAAAGAACAAGAGTTTGTCATAAATTGCATGGACTGTAGCTGGAAATTCTGTCACAAATCTATGCAGCCACGTGGTAATCTTTTTCTCATTTTTCTTTTCTCACACATTTACATCTGTTTTAACTCAGAACCCAAATCCAAATGAAATTGTTAAAAGCAGATGAAGGGTAAAATTAAGATTAAGTGATCAGAATCAGTTTAGTATTTCTGAATTGAGTTTTAAGATGTGATCTCTGTGATATAGTCTGTCAGTCTGGTCTTCCTGACCTCCTGGCCCAAAGTAGTGTAACATCCCTGTTAATTTTCCTGTTCTTACATCCCTTTGAGGACAAGACCAAGCTGTTACAGTGGTAGAGTCTGAAGACCTCATTTAACTCCAACTCTAGGACCAGCTGTCCATGTGACATACACCTAGGGGCAGTTCCATTATTCAATAGATTTAGTTACTTCTGCAAAGAAAATATGCTTTACAGGGTAAGGTGACAGGTTTTCAGGAACTATCTTGTGGCATAATTCCTCTTTAGTAACTGTAGATGTGTGAACTGTATTTATACTTTTTAGCTAGTCCAGAATACTCCAAAGGTATCTGAAAGGGCACGTCCTTCTCTCCTCTTTGGGGTCTCTCCTTGAAATATTCTATTCCCACATGACAAAAATTGTGATATTTTTGTGGTTATTAATTTATTAGTATGTCTGAGGAACAGAAAGGGTTTATACAGAGTTCTACGGAAAATTACATTTTTATGGAAAACTGGCCTCTAGCAAACTGTGCTTTCATTCTTCACTCTAGAGAGGAAACTGAAGATGAGGTCCGTTTTCTTTAGACTATCCCTTTCACAGCTCGTGTTACCATGCACTCTCCAGCTGTAAGCAGAGCAGATGAAGTTGTTCTGATTGTATGAATGAACTTATTTGGCCTGAGCAGAATCATTTGCCCAAGATCAGGACAAGGAAGGCGAGGGGCAATGCTATGGCAAAAACTTGGGATTTCCTTGCACAGTCAGGGAGCCAGGGACTGGAAGCCATTGCAGGACATCTTGAGTCTGAAATATCAACCAGATGTTACAACAGCCATCTGCAGAATCGTTGTTTTATTCTGCCAGTCGTATGGACAGCTCCTGCTGCAACTTGGGAATTACAGGCTGTTACCTACTGTTTGCATATTTTAGTTTTAGTCCCATTGGTTTCAGTTCCTGTTCATATCTCTGCCATTATTTTGTTTGCTTGCTTTCCTGCTTGCAGTTCAATGCACTTTTCAAAGCTGCTTCATTTTGCTGGAAAGAAGACCTTACTGTTACTCAGAAAAAGGAGGAACGCATTTCCTGCACTGTGTGTTTATTCTCACAATGTTATTTTGACATAAAGACAAGCATGGCCCATGTCACTGGTCCAAAACTCTGTAAAGGAGCTGGTAGCAATCAAAGCGCTGAAGGAGAGCACACACACTGCAGAATACAGACCCAGCAAACTCTAGATTCTACTGTATGAAAGTGTATCATTCAGCTCTCCACAGGGATTGCTATTTGTTTGTCAGCCCAGGTGGCTGTGATGTCTGTCTTTTCCCATTCCAGTTGATTTATCAGGAAAACTGATTATGCATTTTGTAGCTGAGGCCAATTATCTGTCATGTTGTCATGTTGTCTCTGACTTGTCCCTCTCAATTTACTGCCTCTTTTTTTATACTTAGTTTGTAGCTTCCTTTGGAAAGAAAACATATATTTTTGTGCTTCCACACAGTAGAATTAAATGCTAGGCTTTGAGGTAGGGTTTCCAATGCAAATTTATAAAAATTATTTAATATATAATAATTTTTTTCTTTACATGAAGAAAGTACAAGCATATAGCATAAAGACTGAAGGGAAAGTTATATTATTTTCCCTTGGATCAGCCAGAGACAATGCTCAGTACATTTGACCTCAATGAGAAAGTATTTCCAAGTATTGTGCTGCTGACAGCAAAACTTTCCAAAGCTCTGTAGGTATGGATGATATATCTGGGTTTATTAATATTTTAAAACGACGTGAAAGTACCAACTTTCTGTGTCAAGTTTTGATAGTTTAGGTTTTTTTCCCTTCAAAATAAGTTTACTAGTGGACTGCTAAGCCTCTTTTGAAAGAGACATCTGAAGTCAGACACCAAAGTCAGGAGAGAGGAATCCCAGCTATATAAATTGTTAGTTTCATCCTGGATGAGGAATCTCCTTGTATTTAGGTATCATGATGCAGATTACTTACTGGAATTAAAGTTCCTAAAATTGTAAGCATTCTTGGTATCTAGTTAAGCAAAATTTACTGCAAGGGGCTGACTTTCTGACATGGTTAGCCTTGCCACATAACAGGTCTGTTGGAAAGTATGATGATGTACATTTCTCATGTGTGTCTCAGCGTGAATTTTTTTCTTGATTGAAAATAGCGCAGTAGGTGCTAGACGTGTGGCCACATGGTACTTTTGAGCTATGGGCAATCATTTATGACATTAATGCTACCACAGAAGCATATTTCAACTTAACAGAAATTGAGCTCATGGAAAAAGCTATTGAATCATTCACATGTTGTTACTCCTAAGAGATTTGCCAATGCAGTTGAGGCTTCTGAGAACATTTTCCAGTCCCTCAGAGCAGTATTTTTATTCACATACTTTGAAACCCTGACTGCATCCACAATGTGATCCCATTGTCTGTACTTCTAATAGAGCACCAGCATAAACTAACATTCTCCATACCACATGCCTACATATTATCACAAGTGAAGAAACCAGAGAGCTGTTGAATTTCTACTGCTGTTTTCAGAATATCAGAATCAGGTTCATTTAGATAGAGCATATGAGGAAGGTTTAATGTTTAGTACCAAATTTACTTTTTTGAAGATCTTTTACATTAGCTGGGATTTTAATTTCAAAAAGTGATACAGCAATATTCTGAAACCACAATGCAAGTACAATTTAGTGATCACACTGTACAGGGAAATCTCATCATGAACATAATTCCCTTACCATTCTCTGTATGTAGACTGTCATCACACTGGACATTCCTGGCTGCTGGAAGGGAATGCATGGGTTGAGAGCCTGTTGCTCTCTTCAAAATCACCTTTTGCTATTTGTTCAGTATCTATAATTGTTGGGTTGAGCCATATATACAGCTCCCCAGTGCTGGTCTGTCTGGCTCAGGAAGATAAGGCTTTCTGTTATTTTAGGGAAGTCCATTTACACGACCAGTTGACCCTCAACTGACACAGCCATTTATATACAATAAAGGCCACCCACTGGTCCTCTTGGTGTTGAGGTAAATTCAGCTTCCTGTGGGATAGCTGTGACTATTTCAAGAATTCTTTTTTAAGCTTCATGGGTTTATCATCCTTGTCTGTCTTCTCCGAGCTTTATTTCATGGTAGAGGTTCGTTGATCGATCACACAGAATCGGCAATATCGCAAATTACAGCAAATATTCTTGGAAGAACAAAAACAACATGTTAAGGAATTTGTAAGTGCATTTCTCCCTTTTTCCTTAACAAGTCCAGTTATCTACATTCAGGTAATAAAGATGAAGTTTCTAAAATTCACGGTTTTGGTCAAGTCTTCTGGAATACAGAAGTCCTAATATGAAAATTTCATCAACCAATAAACAAAATTATGATACTGCACAGAGCAAAGGTGAAGGAGGCATCAGTCATATGAATAATTCCATCCATTACCTCATTAGTTCTCTGATAAACAAAACAAAGATTTGTTTTTAAATGTTTGTAAAGATATCCATGAAATACTATCCAGTTATTACAGAGGGGGTCTTCAGGGAATAATTTAAAAGAAATTAAACTTTTAATTTATATTTAAAAATTAAGATTCATGTAAGTTCCTATGCCTAATGTTACCTGAAGATCTAGTGAAGACTGCATGCACATATGTTCATACAGTTTTACATAAGTTATGCAATAACAGACAAAATTTTTTAAATCTCCACATAATTTGTAGAAAAAATTGAAATCAAGTTGAATGGCTCCCTGAGACAAAAGAGAAGATAAAACTTTAAAACTCAACATGATCAGAGGGCAAGGATGTTTTCATGTACTTCTATTTCATCAGTTATCGGCTTGCTTGTCTGTGTACGTAAAGTGTAAAGATGGGTAACTTTTTTATCCTCTCTATTTTTGCAAAATTTCCTCATTCAGTTCTCATGCCTTATTTTTCTTCCATTTGAGAAAGTGTTTTGATATGATTACAGTGCTTCAGGGTTTGGTTTGTTTGAGGTTCAGGGGCATTTTTTTACTTTTTTTTCATAAAAGTCTAAGGGGGTAATGAACACTGAAATGCTGTCACTGCATTTTAATTATTTTAGTCTTCTGGTTTTGGTTTTTTTTTTTTGGCTGCTGAATGTAACTGAAAAATAACCCCAAAGTTTAAAGAATGTAAATACATAGAATACATTGCTTTCTCAGGACATAAGGCATAGATAATTCACTTTAAATAAAAATGACTTACTCATAACACTGATAATAAAACTTTAAATAATAAAGATTGGAAATTGAAATTTTAGGCAAGACACAGCTTTACAGAATATTGAAAACCAATTGATTCAAAAAAGATGAGAAGGATCAGATATGCTGCAAGGTGTTCTCTTCAGTTCTGTAACGTGAACTGATTTTCTTTCATGCAAGTAGTGCTAAAACAGATGATTACCTACATAAATATCTTTAGGACTTTTAGTAAAATGATGGTTATATGCTAAATATACTGCAGACAGCAAGCCTTTTGGCACACCAAGTCAGATTTCCAGTTCATCAAGCAGGCCGAGACACTACAGGGTGCTCTGCCCAAGTTTATTGAAGAATTCATTGCCTCTCCAAACTGGTTTAGCACCCAGTGAGGGATTTTTCCTGCCAGATTACCCACAGACAAACTGTGAGGTAGCTGTGGTACGTGTGAGAGAGCTGAAGCTGGGCTGAGTTGTGGGTGCATGGCTATAACTGAGACAGTGCTTTATGGGCAGCCAGGATGTAGATGTCAGGTGATAACACGATTCTCTGGAGAAGACTCTCTCACTATTTTATTTCTTATTCCTGGGATTCTTTCATTTCTCCTCGTCACAGCCCTTGTCAAACAATATAAATTTACAAGTACTAAGCTAGGTGTCTACCTGTAACAGATATACCCCACATATTTTTTTTCGTGATGGCTGTATACTAAATGCATTCTAGACAATTATCTTTTTGTCCTGACATGGATTTTAAGGCTTCAGACTGAGAGGATTGTGTCTCTAAATCAAAGTTTGTGAAGTATAGCATGATTGCTCCAATTAGCAGTTTTCTTCACTACACTTAACTAAGTCCCACTGCCTTTTTTACAAGTGGAAAAGCACATACATTCCCTAGTGAATGGAAAACTAATGAGGTATCATTTTCTGCAGGATTTATGCGACTGTTATAGTCTGAGTCTAGCTTTTTAGGAGATGTAAACATATCTGGTGAGAGTATTTAAGTCTGTATGTGTGCATTTCTGATTGTGCATGAATTTCACTAAAATACTGCCTTAGAAAGATAATTTTTATTTTCTCTCCCCTTCATATGCCTCCATCATATCTTGTGGTGGTAACTTTAATCCTAGCTTTCCTGAACAGAAGAGCTCAAATTTGTCATGTACACTCTGTCCTGAACATTATCATGTGTGTTTATTTAGTTATCAGTAGACACAGTGTCATAAAAGGGGACAGATGTAACATTGAATTGGTAGTAATGTAGTAGGATAATGAACTTCAAACAGAAACAGGAGCTCTGCAGCACCTCAAAGGCAACTAGAGTTGTTTGAAGTGTAACTTTTGTTTGAAACACTGGACCTAGACCGGCAAATATGATTTAGTTTTCAAAGTGACAGTCACACTTCAAACAAGCCCGACTGTTTCTGAAGTATGCGTGTGAAGATTAGGTAGCAAACCTTCCTCTGACACAGTCCTGTAGTAAATATTTTAAATAGAACTTTAAAAACTAAATAAATCTCTGTGTTCGTCGATTTCTGATTTCTTCTTTTTATGGAGAAACATGGATAGTGTTCAGAGGAGTAATCTAAATTATCTGAAAAATGAACAATACTTACCTGTAGTTCATGTATTGTGTAATGTTTATGTGAGGTGATCATACACCTACGTGGGTAGGTCTGGCAAAACATGCAACAAAACTCATGGATGTGAATGCATTTGTCATCAGAACAGATAATTCACCACTTCATAGAAGTCATGGACTAGGTCCCAATTTTGGGGTACTCTTCTTCTGGAAGTCATGCTGTTCTCCCGCATTGCACAGCCACTGTCAGTGACTGAAGGACTAAATAAAAAATGTGGACAAAGATGCATGAATTGCCTGGGTTCTGAGCAGAATCTGCCTCTGGACCACCTACCTGTCCAGTGGGCAGCTAAAGAATGTATTGCTAATGAGGTATTTTGATGTAAATGTAGTATTTATCGAACACAATCACTGGAGTCCTACAGAGCTCTTGATTAGCAGTATTTTTTCTTATGTGTTGAACCACTGCTTTGTTATGATCTGCTTATTAAGAGATACCTCTACTCAAATTAAAGTGCAAACAAGATCATGTGCCAAAGTCAATAATACGGATTTTATTTAACAGTAAATGTGAGAGAGATAGAAATAGGAGGGGGAGAGGGGACATCAGGGAGAGAAAGAGACTTGAAAAACCTCAAAATGTTTTATATCAACTACCCTGTAGTCTTAAAAAAAAAAAATAAATAAATGCCAGTGTCTGGCTGTTAATGTAATTTGTTTTATTATTTCTTTATTTTCAATAAAGGCACAGAGGTCAATAAGATCTTTGTTGCTTATGCAATTTCTAATACAGAATACACCATTCCTTAATTTGGTTTTCTTGGCATCTGTAACTACATTGTATTTTTTTCCTCAGGACAAAGTCTATGTCAGTAATTACCAATTAATCATATTTCTTCTGATGAAGAACATCTGTGACTAATTATCTTGATTTCACCCCTGAAGTTTCTAAATTTCATTGCAATAGTATAGACAAAATGAAAGATTGCTGTTAAAAACTTCAGTATGTGAAACAAGGTTCAGTATATATCCAAAGCAAAATTGGGATTCCTTCATGAGGTACACATTTGGACTTTGTAAATATTAGCTAACTGTTAACTGGACTGACTGGAAAGGGAGCAAGTCAACATATGAAGAAAAAGTCACACGTTTTCAGTTATCAAACAGAAAGAAAATTAGTTAAATCCATGGTTTAAATTATCTCCAGCACACACATCAAGAAAGTACTGTGTGTGAATGCAGTATCATCAGAATACACGCTCTAGTCATCTAAGTTAAAGGATCTGCAAATAAAGTGGAATTCACAGCAGTGAAACCGTATGTACGGTTTCATTGTCATGGACTCAAAAAATGGAAATATCTTCCAAATGTCACTTATCCCACCTACATCCATTAAAACAAGACCATAAGCCCTCACAGACTCTTGCCCCAGTTGTCAGTGAAAGTGTGTCACCACACTATGCCTGCACAGCCAGGCTTGTTGCTTAATTATTCTTACAGAGGGTTTTCCTAACACTGCCCTGAACTGCTTTGGCAGCAGTTTAACCTTGTTGTGACTCAGGATGCTTGTCTTGTTGTCTTCCCCAAGAACCAAACCCCCATACAGCTCCAGCTGAACACTAGCACCTAGAAGAATGGGATAATTAGGACCAATTTATATTTTTTATGTCCAGCACTTTTTTTGGAGGGGCAAGGAGTACAGCAAGATTATTGCCACCAGGGTTACCAAGTATGATGTGATCCCTGATTTAGGGATTAGTTTTATTTAGGAGTTTTATTTACTTCCCGCAGTGAAGCTTTAGTTCTGCTGGGACAGGGCAGACCACAAGCAGCCATCTACAGTGCAGAAGAGGTCACTTTCCCAATTGTCTTTATAGAAACCCTATAGAGAAAAAAAAGTAGCAATTCGAAGGTGCAGTTCCTTTCAAGCCAGAAGATATAAATGGAGCCATGATAGACCAATCATATCCTAAAATTACATTTATTCACTTTTGCTGCTCTTGGGTGACCAGCTTGGATATAGAAAATCTAATTTGCATCTTCAAGGATGCATTAGCAATAATTCTTGCCAGAAAAAGATCAAATATAGTTTATGGAAAGAGATCAGCTGGTGGATAAAGCCAATTAGCAGACTAGATTCTGTACAAATCTTTCTCTGAAAACAAAAAGAAAAACTCCAACTTTTTAACTTAATGATTTTTTGGTTAGAATCTAGTATGATTAATATTTTGAAGTTTGGAAGTTATTCAAAATAATATAATTCAGCATGTTTGCATCTTTTTCATCATCCTCTTTTTCTGTAGTTTTATATTGAGTAAATTAATGGAAAAATTGGAGACTGGAAAACAGCAAAAATGGGGAAAAAAGAAAAATTTAAAATATTAAATTATTTAATGTTAGTTGTTTGGTATAAATTGTGAAAGGGTAAAAAATATGATTTTACTGTGGAAGGAAGGTTGTTTTCTGAATCAGAGCAGGGGACTTGTTGACCTATTAATAATAACTGAATGTGTGATCATGGATAAAATTTACCCAGAGACAATGCTGAGAAAACAGAGAAGGAGACAAGTGTCAGGACAGTTACACAAAATGAGAGAGAAGAAAAGGTCATGCTGTATTTTGTCAAGTTTGCCTGGGAGAAAACAAGTTGCTTGTGGAGAAGCAAGGAAAGTAAAGAGTTTGGAAAGTGAGTCAGGGATGCTAAAATTCAGCTAGGCTAGGAAACTGGAATTGGTACCAAAATAAGCTGCACATTCCTTATCCAACATTATAATAGAAGACCTATTCTGTTTACTGGTAAGTATGTGTTACTTCTTATAGTCACCCTTCATATATCCTCTCTGTCAGGATTTATTTTGGGTTATTTCTTAGGGCCATGTACTGACCTCAATCTGCCTTACAATGAGGGCTGCATGTGTGCATTGATGTGCTGAAGCCATTGTACAGTCTGCAAAGCACTTCAATAATTTGCATATTGTCCAGGCTTGTTCTTTTTATAACTTTGTGTTTATTTTAAATTTGGGAGGGAAAAAAAAAAGTAGGATGGTAAGCATAAAATCAGACTCTGTGCTGGCAGTGGGAGATTGTAGTCTTGTATTTCAATTCAGGAATTTATTTTGTGCTTATGCTACTGCTCTGTGACCATTTCACATCTTTAATAATATTAACAATTAAATATCTGGACAAATATATAACTGATTATTTGGAATAAAATCAATCCCATTGTCCATAAAATTATTTTTAAAATTAGTCATAGTCTGTCATTTTAGACCATATTTTGCTCTTATTGTTTCTCGATAGATGAAAAATTTTCTAAGTGGAGGAGTAAATTGTCATCAGTTTTTATGCAGTACAATATTTGATCAATCAAGGCATATTGGTATAAATATCTTTTATGTTAAAAGATGTCACTTGATTATATGCTGTAGTCTCCAGCATAGCCATGTGTGCAAATCATTTAGGTACTTTTAGACAAAGTGAACATGAATATCTGTAAAACAAAGGCATTAATTTTTAAACAGACAAAAAGTTGATGGTATAATTCCCCTTATTATGTAGCTGACTCACTTCCATACTACAGTAGTATGATTTAAGGAAAAAATCCCTACAGTCGCAATGAACAACAGTTTCATCCCGCTTCTGGAAAGTGTGCTGCCATAGTATTGCAGATGAGTAATACTTCTACAAAAAACAGTCCGGTGTGTGTAGTAAAACATTCTGAATACACATTGTAAGCCAGTCCGCAGTTTCATCCTACACTGTATATCATATTATGATCATTTTTAAACTCACACACCTGAATTACAAATCAGCTTTATTATGTTTACAGATGTTTATATGAGTGATGTTTTACCCCATCCCTTTTCAGTACTAGTCCGACAGGTGTTTAATTTGCTTGTAGACCCTCTGTGCCTCAGTGTTCCCATCAGCCAGGAGCAAAGCACTAAAGACACAATTAGGGTTATTTGAAAGTAACAGAGCAGAGTGTGTTACTGTCATTCACTGTGATATCCGTTCCAAACCAAACCAATCTAGCTTACATGATCTGCAAGACAAGAGACCTTTAAATTTTCAATCTGCCTTTTTTATGGGGAAAGAAAAAAGACTTTAAGTTCATTCTTGTTCATAAATATGGGAGAATGATTCATTTGGTATGATTTGATTGGCTACATTATAATAAAAATATTAAAATTATTAAAAAGCTACATTTTTATAATTATTAACATTTCTGCCTTTTTTAAGGGGTGGAGGCTGTCAAGTCCTTTGAAGCCTCAAGCTTTATAGCCTGATACTAAGGATTACAAATAAATAACTTTGAATTTTTGTCATCTACTATCTTGTGCTTGAGATGATTTTTTTAAGCTTTTGTCAACTCACATCTCTTATCATAATCTGAAGAGTCTCACAGAACGCAGGAGATTCTAGATTAAAAAAGAAGAAAAATCTGTTGTTAATTCTATTATGCCTTTTTTCCCTTTTTTCTTCTGTTCTATTGCTACTGTAAGTGTTTTAACAGACCAATACCTGCTGGCTGGACATTATTCTTCAGAAAGCATAAATTTTAGTGATCAGTACACAACAGATAATACAGAACACCAAATTTAAATTATTTAAATAGAGGAAGTGGGAAAATATTAATAAGTCAGCAGATTGCATACTTTATTCAGCAGTTTTCCATTAAAAATTATTTAACTGTGAAAAAGCCAGGAATGCCAACTGGGCACTTTTTAGCTGGTTTCATGTAAAATTTACACTTTTCCATGACAGTTTTCAAGCTAATTTGGAAAATAATGGAAAAGAGATCCATGTTTGTCTGTTTGGTACTGATTAGGGAGTTATACATGGATAGTTGCTTGTGGTTATATTGCCAAAATCAAATTATTATATTCGTATTATTATTGCCCTAGATTCAAGTGAAAACTACCATGGCATATTTGTGTCCATATCTTCTGTCTGTAGTGTCAGATTTCTCCCTGAAGTAATCCTGTGGGAGAAAATCATTGCGAGAAACTGAGCCATTGTCATAATGCTCATGTGGCTGTGGCGATCCTCTTTGACTTCAAAAATCTGGGGGAATTAATCTTTATATGGCAAATGTGTACTAGCAAAATCAGGCAGATTACATCATAAGTCCTGACAGTGGTTGTTCTTTGTTATCTTTGAATTTATCTAGACTGGCTCTCACATCAACTAACATATACAGATGCATTTAAACCTTCTTTTTCACTGAATTCTGAAATACAATTTTGAATACTGTGATACTCTTGTTCTAAAAAATCATGAAAGTAACATGATATAGCTGGTGAATTTAGGTTATATTTCTATAAAATTCAGTTTACATAGATCAGAAAGCTACACCAAATTATTTACATCCATGTCCATTCAACATGTTTGAATTATCTTAATCAGATATATGAATTTTATCTAGCATTACCCTCAGTCAATTATTATTTTGGGTTCTTTTCTAGAAGCAAGTTATTGGGGCTTTTTTTGTGTTTCTTTTTAATTTTTTTTCAGATAGTGAAAGGGTAATTGAGTGTTTTTCTCTTTGCTCAAAAAAGCTGTTATATCTCTCTTACTCGGGGACCCCAGCCATCATAGTAAATTACTCATTCACAGTAGCAGGCCATACACAGAAAGACTTGAGATGATTTCTTCCACCCAGAAGGGGATGTCTGAATAAGTAAATACTTGTAAGACTTAGTTCAAAATCTGATGTAGATTCAACTGACTGTCATTTCAGGAAGGGAGTCTTGATGGAAAGCTATATAATAGTTCTCCATTTGTCTAATTTTGTGTTCAGTGAATGCATTGGAAATATTAATTCTTATAGATATTTCCGTGGGCTCTGAGCCTCTGAAATGTTTTTTCTTCCTTCTAAGGAACACTGACTGTGTGCTTCTGTGTGGGTAAATGTCTACACCTTTCAAAATTACAGTCACTGCCCACATTTCTGAAAAAAAAAATTAAAAATGGGGTCTCAAGCCCACTGTGCTACTGAGTGACACGGTTTTAAGCCCAGCTGGAGATGAAACACCACAGAGCCACTCCCTCAACCTCCCCTCTGTTATCCCCTCCTCTGGTGGAATGGGGAGGAGAACTGGAGTAAAATTTCCCAGGATAAGAACAGTTTAATAAGTAAAAATAAAGTAAAATACAATAATAATGGTGAATAATTAGAAGAATGGGAAAAAAAACAAGTGATGCGCAATGCAGTTGCTCACCACATGCTGACCAGTGCCAGACTCCCCTTCCTGAACCCAGATCAGACGCCCTTCCGGCACCTCCCCCCTGTTTGCATACTGGGCATGACATTCTGTGGTGTCCCTTTGGTCAGTTCAGGTCACCTGACCCAGCTATGCTCCTCCCGAGTTTCTTTTGTGTACTTCCTCACTGACAGAGAATGAGAAAAGGTAAAAAATTGGTCCTTGACTTAGGATAAACACAACTTAGCCGAAAACCAAAACATCAGTGTGTTATTAACATCATTCGGATTCCAAATTCAAAGCACAGCACTGTAACAGCTACTGGGAAGAAATTAACCCTACCCTAGCTGAAACCAGGACACTCCGTTCTCTCTCTTACATAATAGAAATCTTGTCATTCTCTTAGAATCATTGAATAGTGAAGGTTGGAAAAGACCTCTAAAATCATTGAGGCCAATCATTAACCCAGCTCTGCCAGGTCCACCACTACGTCATGTCCCTAAGTGCCGCATCCACACGTTTTTTGAACGCTTCCAGTGATGGTGATTCCACCACTTCCCTGCTTAGCCTGTTTCCTAATATCCAATCTATTCCTCCCCTGGTGCAACTCTTCGTCTTGTTTTGTCAGTTAATGGAACTCTCACATTGCGATGCTTAATCCCACTTCCCACATTTTAGATGTGTTGCAGACCACTAGGCAACCCAAACCAGTGTTGGTAATTCCTTGATAGTTTGAAACAAAATTGATGTCTCTGTAAGAATCACTGGAAGAGCCACTCGCTGTAAAGAAGAATTATTCCCTATCTGTGCAAGCGTGGTGTGAGTCAAAGTAACATTCGGTTCATATTAGAGCCACAGTAGTTCAACATGATGTGGCCAACCCACGTCATACGTTTTTTTTGTATAATATACTACTGGTGGCCAATTTTTTTGAAGGGGTGTTAAAAAATAAATTCCAGTGACTAAAAAATGTGGAAAACAGAGACTAAATCAATTTTGCTAACATTTATTTGTGGAAAAGTACAGAAAACACTCTACACAAACAACACCATAGTGCAAAATCCTCTGATATTTTTAAGCGAGTAATTCAGCGACTATTCTACAATTTTGAAAGTTTTGCTTTTATGTATGAATAGATCAAACTTTTAGTCTTGAGATCCAAACAGATTTCCATTTTTTTACCCAGGTCCTGTTATAATACATTATTTCAGGGTACATGTCAAACCTAAAACTTATGTGCAAATATACTCTTATTTTGAGCAGTAATGTAACAATGAATGTTTTAGACAACTGACACCAAACCCACACGTTTAAATCATAGAATCATGAAGTCATAGAATGGCCTGAATTGGAAGGGACCTTAAAGATCATTTAGTTCCAACCCCCCTTCCATGGGCAGGACACCTTTCACTCGACCAGGTTGCTGTAAGCCCCATCCAGCCTGGCCATGAACACTACCAGGGATGGGGAAAATCTTGCATTCAACTTAGTTTAGAATCAAGGAACATTTATTATGACTTCTCTGTAGCAAGAAGATAAATAGTGAATTCCATTCAGTATTTTTTTGTATTTTCTCCTGTTAATAAGAGTCAGCAAGGATGAAGTCTGTGTTCTGACAAAATTGCTAAAATAAATCCTTGGTCATTTAAAAGGCACCGAGAATTTCCAAGAACATTTCCAATGAAGAAATAACAAGAAAAGAAAGAAGATACCTTTTTTTTCCACCCACACACAAATGGATTGGATGAAAACATAATAAATAAAAGGTTAAAACTCTGAGTGAATTGTAGTAGATAGTGATTTCCTGTGTTGAATTAATTACATCTAAATTTGTAGGAAAGAAAACTGGTTGACATAGCTTGTGTTGAATGTAAAATAGAAATTATAAACCCCTACCATTTTTTTTCCATTCAGAGATTAGTTCATGCACTCATTCCTGAAATGAACTGTGGTTTAATGATGGAAAATCCAGAGGAGGAGATTTGAAGCTGAATCTCCTCAGTGTGTCTAAAATGGAATTTTATGTAGTTTTCATTTAGGTTTTTTTATTACTATTATAAAATTTCTACTTTATTTCAGTATTTTTTGGGGAGATGATGAGAGACTATTCATTTCAGCTCAATTTGGACTGGATCGTATTCTGAACAGATGAGCATCAGAGATATAAGATCTCAATTTCTGTGTCATACCCTCAACTTGGAGACTAGTTATGTATATTTTATACATATTTGGTCATAAAAAATAAATCTTGCCAGGCCTTTCCTGGGAACAACAAACAATGAAAGCAGGATTTCTTGAGCCAGCCCCTAGGGGCAGAAATTTAATGGTAAGAGAGCTGTAATATGCCTCCCCTGCCCAGTCCTGCTGCCAGCACATCTGGCAGCGCTGCCAGCCTTCCTGTCCCAATGGCATCCCACTCTCTCAGGCACCCTCCAGCCTCTGCTCCAGCTGTATTTCAGCTGCTTCACTGGGGAGCTCCTTGAATTTTTTTATTGGGAACTCTCAGTGGTCCTTTTAGTGGCTACAAATTTCTGTTGAATTGGTTTTCAAGGCTTAATTTCATAGGCCAAGTAGTAAGACAAAAAGCGAAGCAGCAGTTAAGATAGGCTCTGTGATAATGTTTATCCAGATGGGGAAAACAATGCTCTTTCTCAGGTTGTTAATCTTGAAAAAAATTGCAAACATTTTGATGTCATGGTATAGTATAAAACCAGTGCAATCAACTGAATAATTTTCATAGAGTTTTAATTCACTTCAGTTCTTAATTAGCTTTACTGCCACACAACTTCTACATGAGCTTTAAAACTGCAGTTGTGCCTGTCAGCTCCTATGAGTTATGCAACAAATATTACCTTCAGGGCTCCCAAAGTATGACTGACTGTCGTGGTCACTGACCATGCAAGATTTCTGCTGCAAACAGTAATTCCAGATGACAGTATTCCCTTGATCCTTGTATATATATATGAGAGAATTGCATGAGCAGAGGTTATTATCATCACATATTATTTATTACATAACTGGGTGTTATGTTAAAACAAAAATATGCTTTGCTTAGCATAGAACCTGTGGGAAAAAAATGTTTCCTGGAGCACTGGTCACAGGCATGTCTTGGTTAAATAGGTTATTTTTTAAATAAGTTTTACATTTAGTTTTGGAAGTATTATTTGGAAGTTGTGAGCTGTTATCCTAGTTATTAATTTATCAAAACAGACGTGACAGAAATAATAATTTGTAAAGCTCTAGAGAAAACTCCATTTACTTTGAGACTTCCCCTGTAAAAGGCTCATGATATAAACACAAGGAATAAAGCCCTCTTTCTGCTATCATTCAATTCAGAGAACTCCAGGCTCTTGATGAATGAGCAGTGTCTAGTACTTCAGATGAAGTTGGCCGCTTGAGCTACAGACATATGAAGAGGTGACTGTTTGTTGTAAATGCTTGAACTGCAGATATGTCGAAAGCACAGAGAAATTTCAGCGAGCAGCGGCAGCAACTGAATAATTAATAGGCTTGGAAGGACAATGTTGGCCACTCAAGTAACAAGGTCTAAAACACGGGGCACAGGTAGCCCAGCTAAGGCAGATGCTAATAGATATTATGAATATAAGCTGAAGGTATTTGTAGGCTGAAACAACATTACATTAGGTATGGGACTCTCTGGGAGCAGAAATTTGAGTAATGATTTGCTTAAAAGCAAGGGAAAACTTAAGCTGATGACCAGACAAAATTACCCTAAGAATAAATTCCGTGCTGCTCAGCAAACTAGTAGGAGCTTCATTACTTTATTATGTGAAATTACATTGACCAAGGCATTAGGGACTGTACTAGCAGCAGGCTTGCCTTGGCAAAGCAAAGATGTGCAATTTGATAAACACATCTTTTTCTGTTTCCAAGGAAAGCAGAAAATGCATGTCACCAGACTGGTTTGCCTTACCGTAGTTCAGAACTTGAACTATAAGTCACCAGATGACATTTGTTGTCCTTTCCACCACCTGTCACCCATTCGGATGCCCAAGCATATGCCAAAATGTCTATTTTAGTTCCCACTGAAACAATACAAAGAAATGAGAAAACATAAACAGCAACAACATACTCCACAGATTACACTGAAAGTTTATTCTGTGAGACTCTGGAAGTATTACAGACACTAATCCATGTGGATGTAAATTAGTAACAAGGGCTACACCCTGTAGGGCTATAGAGAAATATGTGTTTATGTGTGGTTTTGTGCTTCAAAATTCTGATTCAGTGTGAGTTGAGACCATTAGCTTTCTATTAACTATGATTTTTCATTCAGTATGTAACATTACTTATAACCTTAAGGACAGGAGACTTTTTAAAAAAAATCTGAACAGAATAGCACTGCTGGACTGGTGTTTCTGCATCCTAGCTTAAGACCTACAGGCAGAAGTTTTAATGATACTTTTGAAAAGCAAGGAAGGAGTGTTACAATAAAAACCTCAGTTTCAAAGCTAAAATAAGGGTTTTAACATCAAAGTGTATTGTGTAGCCTTAAACGTACCTGAGCACTAGGATGTAAAAAGCTACGACTGATTAGGAGGTATGACACAAAACATCATTATATGGTTCATGTGATCAATAGCCAGTGGCTAAATCCATTGAGGATATCAGAACAACACTTTCTTACCATGCAATTTGAATGGAGGTCTACTGTGCCTCCAGTTCCAGCCGCTGAAAAGTGAAAAAAAATGCACCCTTAGTTACATGTGTCAGAATATCACTTGAAATTTATTTTAATAATTTTTAATATATAATAACATATACCGTTAACTATTTAAAAACTTGACTAAAACAGAATGAGACAAGGAATACCCACCAAACTTCTGTTGAACAGTTATTTAGTTCAGATAAAAGCTGCTTTCTGTGGCTTGAGGAGAAGCAGCAAACCAAGCCCTTTTGACATCATAGCTAGCTTTTGCCTTAAATAAGTAGATTGAGTCTCAGCTTCATCCTACTGGCTGATAAGATAAACCACCTGGATGTGTTTTTTTCTTGGACTGCTTTCTCTTGGAGTGCAGTTTAACTGCCTGATTGTGGGCTGGTGGGCTCTTAAGCACTGACTGCTTTGGTCAAACTGAAATTAACCTAGTATTTAAAAATATGTATACATCTTTGTTAACATCAATGCTGTTGAAGACTTTTTTTTTTCTCAAAACATGATCACAAATTTAAAGGTTTTTCATCATTTACCTTACTGTTTTTGTGAGACAGGTAGAATCTTTTTGCTGTAAAGGGTGAAATTAACCACTGCAATTTAGTATATCTTATGCCTGTCAAAAGTAAACACATACGGAGTGAAACCTTTTCCTTATTGAAATTAATGACAATTCTATGACTACCCTTTGTATAGACAAAAATGTATGTGTATTGTTGAAGAGTTACAGCAATGGTAAATCCAAGACATTTTAATAGAAATTTTGACAACTAAAAGATGTTTTTCAGAATACCTATTAGTTGCATGCATAAAACTTAATATCAGGAGCAGCTTAATATCCAGTTTCATTTTATGCTGTTAATTCATAGGAAACTCACTCCAACTAAAAAATATTGTTCTGCGTCATCACAGCCTTTCACTGTAATGACCAAATGCACTTTAATAATTAAGTTCAATATCAACTGGAGTATTTTTTTCACAACTCATGGATTACTTATGTCAATCTGATATTAGATAGATTTTAACTTTTTTCTCACGTGCTATATTGCAAAGGCTGCCTTATAGAGTGGCAAGAACGCTCCTAAATGGGTATGTTGAGTTGGACATTATGTGTGAAATGTGGTGTCTCTGTTGTTATGAAATTGGCCGGTTCTGTTCTTCTTCTGGTGTGGTTCTGATAGCTTATGTATGGGAGATGTTGCCATCATTTTGAATCTTCTTTTGTTTCTAAACTTAAATCAGTAGTCACTTTTCATTAGCTATGTCTAGACTTGAAATTATTTTGGGAGATGCTGAAGCTTACATATGCTATTTTAGTTTGTGTTGATGATTTCTAAATATTATTTAAACCCTCAAACTCTAGAATGCATATGGATTTGATTGTCCTACTGCTTACATCTTGAGTAACTTCATATATGATTTTATTCTACAGGAATTTGCTGCACTGACAAAAGAATTAAATGCATGCAGAGAACAGCTGCTTGAAAAAGAGGAAGAGATTTCAGAACTAAAAGCTGAAAGAAACAACACGAGAGTAAGTATACAGCAGACCTTTTCTGGATATCATGTATGTGTAAACTTATGTATAAATCTAGATCTTCATTTGTATGAATAAGAAGACAAAAATCCAGCATTTTCATGAGTGAAGGAGGCTCTAAGTAGCAGGATGTATCTACTATGCTACAGTCCTGGAGGAAATGAGTGCATTAGCCAGACATATTATGAACAATTACAGTTACAGGAGATTTAGTATGTAACATGGTAAGGTCATTCAGTTTAAATGTCTTCTAAAGCAAGGGACTCATGCAGCCTTCCAAGCCTGAGTGGCCTGCCCATATCTACATCTCCTATCAAGGCAAAAGGCAAGGTTACAATAGACCCAGTTTTGCCTTGTGCCTTGGATTTGATCTGAAAAAGGGTGAGCTGAAGGGTGCCACACAGATCACAGGCAGTCTGTTATTTAGTCTACATGCAGCTGTGTGACCCTTGAAGTAAATGTCATTTGCCATACAGCTGAGGGGGGACAAGATTCAGTCCTGAAATTTATCATGTCCTGCTTCAATCAGAAGATATTATTCTGTCTGGGAACAAGAATGTATGTGACAGCACCTTCTGAAAATTCTCTAGTTAGGTACAGAATAATTTTCAGAACAAAATAATTTGCACATAAAAGTGTCTGGGCAAAGGCAGAATTGATCAAGAAACACAAGAGTGTAGCAGAGGAAACTTTATGGTGTTTGTGGAAAGGTGTGAGAAAAGAGATGGAGTAGTCCCAGATCAGGTAGGAATCAGGCTGGTAATGAACATACAAAATAGATCTCAGTGGTTGAACACCAAGGATGATTTCTCCTACCCATATTTCATTCTTCTGTGATCTGTGTAACTTTTCCTGTTTTCCTCCTCTGCTCAGATAACATGTCTTCTTTGTCAGCTAACTTACATTCTGAAGGGAATCTAACAATATATATGACAGAAGACCTGAGAGAGGGCCTTTCTCCCTGCTTTCTTCTTTCCGTCTATAGCACCAGGGTGCTGTAGAGTTCAGAAATTCAAGGGAGGACAGATGAAACAGATGCCTTCTGTTTCAGAGAGGCAAAGCTGACTCATCTACCTCTATGCTTTCCTGGATGTTCAGGAGATGATCACATTTAGCACAAAATTCTTAGAGGTGATGGGTTTGGAAAATCTTACAGGAGGTATAGGTGAGACCTACTTTTTTTCCCATTAATTGATTAATTAATTAATTTGGAGAAACGTGTAGGAATTGCACTGCATTTTCCAGATTTAGCAAAGCATGTCAGCTGAAGAAAAGTCTGAAGACTTGCTATAGCTGCTTAAATTATCAGTAACTCCTACATGCGTATTATTTTAGTATTTAATAAAAAAAGCTTTATCCATTTCACTACAAAGTCCACTGAACACCAGCTTTAGTGTATCAAAACTGCAGTGCACCAATACCTAGTGTGGGCCTGATATAAGCAGTGCAGACTAGCAAAAATTCCAAGACAACTAGTAGCCAAAGATAGTCACTTGCCAAAGAACTGTGAGAGAGAAGGAAGATGACTCAACTGTAAGTCATCTCCTAAGTCAGACTGATCTCTGTCATAGGCAGTTTCTTTGCGGAGCAAAAAGCTTAAAGATCATGCATTCTTATGTTTCTTGTGCTACATAAAATAAAAATCGTTAAGAGGTTTTCCAGGAGACCTAATAGCAACAAATGGGAGTTATAGTGTGATAATCCTTGCAAGTCCGTGCAGTTAAAACTAGTAAATTCTAACAGTGTGTTTTCAAAATGAGGCTGAAGCTAGGTATTGGAGATCAAGATGTTTAGGCTATGAAAAAATGTATGGAATACAGGAGATGTTACAGCAAACAAGGGGAAGATAGAGTCCAAGTATTAATGGAGAAGGAGAGAGAAAAAAGTCAGAGACATGCCTTACCCTGACCCCTGGCAGTTTCATTAATAAGTTATCATCCCCTCATGTTATATTTGTGTTCTTGCCAGGCTTTAAGCTACAATATACTAGAATATATCCCGGAGCTGGCTGTAATATTCATGCTGCCTTCTATAGAACACTCCTTTGGTAGGGGAAGATGAGCATTTTGGATGTAAAGCTGCTGTTTTCAACATACAGTCTCGATGATGTGCTAGTGATGAGATTTCAAGCAACATTCGTTGTGAAGGCATTGCCTATAAAGAGGCACTTTTGCAAACTGAGATTTATGGTGTTATTAATGCAAAACAGCATTAATATTTTGTAAGAAAAAAAGTTGCTCCAAAATTTTTCTGTTGATTTAGAAGGAGAATTCTAATAAAATAATAATACTTGGAGGACCACTGATACACTTTCACAGTGAGAAAATTAAATGTCTTTTCTCACATATAAAGTTAGTCCAAATAACGCATCTTTTATCCATCCCTCTAATATTCACGCTTGAGCCAGCCCTAGCTTGGCTACATTAATGAGGCTTACCTGAGCCCCGAGGACACACTCATGCATAACCACCCATAGTGGTGGAACTACTCACAACAACCACTACGTCCTAAATAGAACTTCCTACTGCTTTTAAATGAAAAGGCTCAGTTCTGAATTGCAGCTTCTGAATTTTTTAATGCATTGTATTTTATCTCCCTGGGGTAACAGCAAAAAAGATACTATTTGATTTGTCCTGCTTCAAACTGAATATCAGCAGAAAGGAATGAAAGTGGCAATTCTGTCAGGTCCTGAGTACACACTAGCCTTCCAGGTCTCCTTTACATTTTCAATTATGCATAATTGGCAGTATTTTCTTTACTCTAGACCCACAACTCTGCGTTTCTTTATTTCCTGGCAACAGCTTCACAGAATTTTTGCTAATCACGTAAATAAACAAAACACAAAACTGATTTCCCATCCTGATTTCCCACTCTATGCCAAGCTGCAGCAGTAGACCCTGACGGTAACACATATTAGAGAGAGACCATGTTGGAATTACATTTTTTGGGACACGTACACTTCAGATCTCAGCCAAAATGCCAGAAATTAAACCTTACCCCAATATTTAATCAAATTCCTACTCAATCCTAGGTGCATTCTTAAGCATTTGCTGTTGAATGTGTATTTTTACTCCATATGATAATTAACTTTTTCTGACATATTACAATAGAAATATTTTCACGTTACGAACATAGCTGGCAACAATCTATCAATACACGACGCAAAATAGAAAGTGTGGGAGCACTGATTGTGTGGCACTGCTGAAAGGAAGACAGGTTCTCTCTGGAAGACCATTGTATGGGACTTTTAAAACATGCAAAAATATTTTAATGGAAACTCTTACAGTGATTTCTCTGGATATTCTCTAGATAGAATGATCACCTATAGCATGTGGAAAGATAGCATCTTTTCTGAAGCTGGAAGAAGAGTCAGTGTGATCTAGCATATTATTTAATGGAAATTTTAAAATAATACTACCTTGGCTGTTTAAATTAAAATAGAAAGATTTTTTTTTGTCTCAGTCTGTATTTTTTAAAAGTGGAAAAACTGCATAAGATTAACGTATTAGATCAGAATATTATTATGAGGAAATTTGGGGGTTGGTTTGGTAGCTGAAAAAATATTACAATACTGATATGGATTTATCTGATTGTGGATTTTTCCCTACAACAGCAAAAAAGGACCAGACACATACATATGCTTTCTGAATATAGAATAAATTTTTTACTTAAATTCATCTGAAATATTTTAGTTCTAACAGTTTGGAAACAAAAAAAATTAAACCTGTGTTCACAAATGAAACAGCAGCAACAGTGTCATCAACTCTCTTTTGCTTCATGCCTTAGGAGATGAAACACTTACTGATGTGAACAAGGCTGACTTGTATCTAATTTTATTCATATCTTTTTGTCTCAATTCCTTATTGAATGGTTTGTGAAACATCTTCAATTAGGTACTGAGGTCTCATAATACCTATAGATCAGAACTTAACCCTATATTTTATGATTCAAATTCCCTTCTACTCTGTTGGGAAGCTCTAAGAATATATCTTAAATTATGGTTTTACCTGCTTTATCTCATTTTCTCATAGAACCTTTTAATTAAATCAACTTCATAGGTGCTGAAAATGAATCAGGTACTCTATTTCTTTTTTAAACATGAGGCGTTCTTACAGTCTAAAAGCACTATACACATGAAAATAAATACATCTGTCTCCTAAAGTTCTGCAAATGGAAAAACATTGTTTCGCTAATATAAATAACAGTATATATCATTGTCTCAATATTATTAACTGTCTTGTAGATGCATGTGTCTCTTCTTTCAAGAAAACGAACTTCTGTCAGAAAGTAGTGTGACAACAGATAGTAAATGTAATATATAGTTATTCAATACCTGTGTTTTCAGGTAATCTGTGTAGTCTAATAGTTATTATATTTGTATTCATTATTCTTATAAAACCCCTTTTCTTCCTATTACTTTGTATCATTATTCTGATAATTACATTTTCTTTCATACCTTTGTTTCCCGTATGTGTGATCTCATTAATGTTTTAGGCTGCTTGAATTTTGGTTTCTGTACAGAATGACAGACATGGGACATACTGCAGTAGTTGGGCTGTACATTTGTTTTTCCAGAGAAAGATTTTCACTGTTAATTTACCAGTGTAGATGTTGGAGGTCACATCAGCTGACCAAAGGTGAAAAGTGGTTTCCATCACTGTGGAACAGTGTTGGAAGAATGAATGTCGAAGAAAATCACTGATTTTGTAACTGATTTTAGAGATAGTCTTCAATCCCATGGCTGCTTATTTTACCTGTCTTCTCTGCTCACACCAGAGATGGAGATTCACTGAACAATGTGAATTCTAAATATAGACTGAAAGAAATTCAATTTTTCCTGTGCTGGTGAGAAATTCTAAGCTGGACCTCAAAAGAATTGTCTTCTTAGTGGGTTAGCCCATTCCTCTAAGGAATACCTTAAGCTATCTCATTTTACTAAAAGCCTTTTATGTTTTTTCCCTGTATTTCATTATTTGTTACTCTCCTTTTCTCTCCATTACCATCTGCTGATTTTTTAATTTCTCCATTTATTATCCTGCTGTGAACTTTTTTTACAAACAAGTTTTTTGAAAATAATGAAAGTTAGGATAAAATATTTTATACTGATTAAAATCCAGGTCCTGTAATGGCAAACTCTATTGAGTCACACTAATTTCAACTTATTGAGCCATCATTCCTAAAAATGATTGTTTTAACTTCTTTAATTTTCTATTTGTAATTCAGTGTCCATGTAGTCATGATGGCATAGTACAGCAGAGTAGGTGATAATCTACACTGATGTAGTTTATACCATTAAATCTAACCATGCATTTCCATTTCATGGAAATCAACTCTTCCACTAGTGCTTTGTAAGTGATTTGAGAAATACAGGAAGCTGGGTATATTCTGAAAGTTTTCTCTCTTCTTGTTCGTTTAGTTATAATTAGCACTTTAAAGATGCCACATTCATTCAAATAATATGCACCAGAGCACTTTTCAGTCTTAAAATTATTATTTTTATACATTTTTTACGCTTATAAAATGTCCAGGGCTCCAGAAACAATTTTATTTACATAAGATACAATTATCAGCACGGCATCTTGAGCATCCTAAAATTTGCCCAGCATAAAACTCACTTGTCAGATTATTTCATCATTCATTGTCAAGCTTATGCTTTCCAGTAGGAAAAGCATAGCAATGATGCGTGGGTGATTCTGTCCTACCTGCTGCTGTTGATCTTCATCTCCTTTTCTCTGCAAGCTGCTTGTCCCTCTGAGTGCTTGACAACCATAACAGCTTGACACAGTGTGAGGGAGCAGAAAATGCTCAGCAGTCTACGATCACTATTAATGCCAGAGTTTAATTGCAGCTTACTGAAATCCCTAAACGTGTTTCTAACAATTTTTTTGTCATTTAAATGAATTACCAGCATTGTTACAATGTTATTTCATCATGAAATCTTGTGATGTTCTCACAACTATTTGGAATATTAATTCTTGAACTACACATGGGGAGGAAAGTCCTCAGCATGTCCACAAGTTATTGTGATTTCCTTCAGATGTTAAACATTTGTTGGAAACACCATCATCTTCAATGTCAATTTTTTATGTTTATATTCCCTTCCCCCGTCATTGTAGCCCTGA
This sequence comes from Struthidea cinerea, assembly GCA_013397865.1. Taxonomy (NCBI): domain Eukaryota; kingdom Metazoa; phylum Chordata; class Aves; order Passeriformes; family Corcoracidae; genus Struthidea; species Struthidea cinerea. Next base: position 100,090 of record VZTI01003938.1, on the reverse strand, counting down.
GACACTTCATAATTCTGTCAGTGTTGTTGACATTTGCTCTTCCCACAGAAGCAGGGAAGATCTATTATCCCTTTTTAAAATATAATGGTAATTGGGGAAAAGTTGAATAAAACAGCAGCTGTTGTTGCATGTCCAAAGTAGGGCAACAGAACTGGTGAAAGGTCGGAAGCACAAGTCTTACAAGGAACAGCTGAGGTAACTGGGGGTGTTTATCCTGGAGAAAAGGAGGCTCAGGAGAGACCTCATCACTCTCTGCAGGTGTAGCTAGGTGGGGGTCAGCCCCTCCTCCCAGGTGACAAACGATAGGACAAGAGGAAATGGTCTCAAGTTATACCAGGGGAAGTTTAGGTTGGGCATTAGGGAAAATTTCTTCAGTAAGAATGTTATCAAGCATTGGAGTAGGCTGCCCAGGGAAATGGTGGAGTTACTATCCCTAGAGATATTTTAAGGATGTGTAGATGTGGCACTTGGGCACTTTTATTAGTGGATGATTTGGTAGTGCTGGGTTAACGTTTGGACTTGATGATCTTAGACATTTTTTCCAGCTTAATCAATTCTATTATTCTGTGAATCTTACATTTCATCAGAGCAAGGGGCAAGGATTTACTATCAGGTTCTCAGTCACAGTCAGACGTCCTACCCTTTGGGTTTTTTCCCTTTCAGGAGAACTGGGAATAATGTTGCACTAAGAGACCTGGTTAATAGTATTCCTTGCTCAGATGGCTTTGCTGCTAGCAGTGCTCACAGAATTTGTGAAGAAATAGAGATTACTTTTGTTGAAAAGCAAAAATAAGAATTTTTTACAAACCAGAAACCTATGTTAGCATGCCTTCTTGAGCATTCCTAGAGCTGACGGTAAGGAAAATTCCAGTGTTCAGAGGTATTTTCCAGAAGAATGAGTGACTGCTAGCAGCTTGAGTAAATAAGAACTAAAAGAAAAGGTATGAGATGTTCACGAGCAGTGGTTTAGTTCTCCATGGGTCTTTTGACACCTGTGACATCTGCATACAGTAAAATAGGCAACACAGCATTTTGCCCTTGATTTATTGAGCAACTATGAAATGTATGCAGACATTGGCATATGTTTTTTTCTCCTCTGAAATGGTAGTTCTAAGCTAAAAGCAAACTTAGCTTTTGTGTATATTAGATGGGTGATTGCCATTGGTTTAGTATTATGTATCATGCATGGCAGTAACATAACCTAAAGTTAAATATGTTATCCTAAGCTCTGCAAAAGGGTAGAGTGCTGTACTGTTCCTCTCAAATGGCAGATTCCTCCACAATCACCTCATTAGAAATTCTGAGTTCCCACCACTCTGCTCTCTTATACTTGAAAACCTTGTTTAACTTGGGTTTGTCTCGTCATGACTCTCTTCGGTCTCCATTCTGCCTTTGCTTAGCAAGTTTCTTGTCTTTCTTCTGTCCATGCTGACTTCACATTCCCTTTTGGGATTGTCTGTCTGCACCAGTTCAAAATGAGGTTCTGGATGTACGTTAAGGGGTTTTTGTGTGTTCCTAATTTATCTCTCTGCTGTAGGTTATGTGTTATTCCTTCTCTCATGAATATTCTTCCATGTCACCATCACTTTTCTTCTCTCCTAAACCCGATTTTCCCATTTTCCCTTCCAAATAAGACTTATATGCAGGATCTCAGAAGTCCCTGGCCATCACAGCAGTTGTCTGGGAGATAAGTCATTTAGGGTAGTAGGACACCAAATATGAGAAATTTGCTCAGTTAGGATGAAAAAAAGTTTGCCAAGGTCTTGTTACTCTGGACTGGTTTAGTGGCTATCAGTTTGAGCATTAGACAACTACAGACCCATGGAAGGAATGGCCATATTAAAAATCAACTGTGGATCAATGTTTTCCCTTTTTTCCCAATTTCTTCAGAAATCTGTAGCTTTTTGGCTGGATTTAGACTAATCCAGACGTAGCTATGATGCATTGGAAAGCTTCTGCATAAAGAGAACAGATCAGGATAAGCCAGGCTCTAATAGACTCATCCAGGATGTGGGAATGTCTGTAGGGAAATCACAGCATGGATTAGAGTCAGATTCTGGCTACCCCGGGGCTATGGAGTGGGGCAGTCAGGCTGCACAGAGAAGAAAATGCCCTCACAGACTCTTTGAAGAGACAGGGCAGAGAGTAGGTTGTAGAATTAGAAATCAGCTATTGACTTACTTTCTTCCAGCTCTCTCCCAGATAAACTAGATGGCCTAGAAAAACCATGAAGATACAAGAATTTAGACCAAAACACAGCAATTCAGTTCTATTCATCATAGCAATTAACTATTTATTTAAGTGCTACTATGAACAGAAATACTCTGTAAATATTTGGAAAATATTCCGTTCTCATTTACTTTACAAACTTCCCACAGCCCCATACTGAATGCTTGATGGCTCTATCATTAAGAGGTCTCTTCAAATTTATGTGCTACTTTGGACTGTCTCAAATAATTAAAAATCCACCTATATCTGCTGTCAGCCCTCCAGGGATGAGAATGCTTGTGAATTTCTTGTTCATTTGCTTTTGACAAATACAGGCCACCACTTGGATTCAGAAATTGTAGGGAGACCCTCCTTTCTTGAACTGCAGGGAGTAGTTACAACTCTCATTGTATTAACATTGTTTGCATATGCATTCACTACTTTTTGTGAAGAATATAGTTATTGTAACATAATAACAAGGTGCAAATCTAGACACAAGAACCATATTTGAAGCAAAGATGACACCAAACAATAATCATTCCTGACTTAACATACTACAGCTCTAAAGTAATTGCCCTCTGCTTTTGCTCTTCTATGTCTATTAATTAATGTAAGAATAAAAACCATTATGTGACTGAGAATATTTGTGGATTACAGATAAATACACATATTTGCTAATAGTAGCTATATTAAGAACCACATCAAAGGAGAAATAATAAGCAATTATCCATGTAACTTTCAGATTTCCAGTTCAATGACTTAGATATAATTGTTTGTTGTAATTACAGTACATTTAACATGCATTCTGATTCATGAATTTAGCTACCCTGATTTAACCTTACAGCTAACCAAGTCTCTTTAATGTTCAGCCTCTAAGAACAGCAAAAGTAGCCCTATGAAAGTATAGACAAATGGGGAATTTTCTATAAAAATCAACATACCATTTTAATTTTTCCTTTAACCTCTGAGTAATAATGAAAACTAATTATAGTGTGTTTTTACTATATGTTATTTACAGTCTATTTTACAGATATTTATGGACTTCTCTGATTTCCATTGTTTGTAATACAACAGAGACAATGAACATTTCAAAGCATGTGCTAGTGATGAACACCATTAGCTGTGACAGTTCTAATGAGTAGTCTTAAAAGTCTAGTAAAATACACTGTTCACTTTTACATATTTTGTTGAGTTGGTTTCAAAAGAAATTGAAAATATATTAAAGTTAGGCTGAATTAACTGTAAACTTATTTAATATTTTTGCATGATTCTTTAGACTGTTGTTAGTGGTTACCTGGTTCTCAATGCTCTTCAACTGCTATCACAAATAATACTGTAAATACATAATAATATGTGTAATACTGTGTAAATATTAGTTAAATTTAGTGATCCTATGCTTAGTGATTTGTTGTTCTTGCTTTTCATAGCAGAGTTTTAAGTGAAATCATGAGTAGATTTTCTATTTTTTCATTTATTCCATCTGATTTAGAAATATGAAATATAGCTAATAGTTCCGGCAATCTCTCCTACAATGAGGTTGCCAAGAAAATTGCTGTTTGGTATCATGCACTTTGTAGTTAGAATTTCTGTGGCATTTAGGTACACAGAAATTAATAACTTTTTATTTCAAATCCAATAGCTGTTACTGGAGCATTTGGAGTGCCTTGTCTCGAGACACGAAAGGTCCCTGAGGATGACAGTGGTGAAACGGCAAGCACAGTCTCCCTCAGGAGTTTCCAGTGAAGTTGAGGTCCTCAAAGCTCTGAAATCTCTGTTTGAGCACCACAAGGCTTTGGATGAAAAGGTACAGTATGGAAAAAATCCTTACTAAATACACTCTTTAACTTGCTTAGTTGTGCTTTATGATGCAGCAGAGCAACAACATTGTTTATTTACTTCTTGGAATAAATCCTGTACTTAGAGCATTTACAGGTATCCAGAGAAATCCGTAAGAATGTCTGGCCAGCAGCTGTAATGCACTTGAGGTCACTTCAGCTATCTTTTGTAGACAATAGAAATGACTTTTCAAAATAAGCAAATCTCACCCCTACCAGACATGCTTCTCCTATTTAGCACTAAATAAAGATGACCCTGTGGAATTTAGTGGGTGTAAAATGTGCTTTTAAGTTATGGCCATGAAAATGTAGGTATATCTCAAATTTTGAAAACACGCAGAGAGGCAGAATGAGATGTTCCTGACTACATAAGGGAAATTGTCTCTTAGATATTTTTAGGAGGAAAACCTCCTAAATTTCTGAGATCTTTTTAGCCTTTGCTACATAGGGACAGTGTTCCCTTTACAAGTAGCATAACCTAAAATAAATATTATGTTCTTCATTATCAGAGGTAATGAAGGGCCTACAGAATGAAGGTAAAAACCACTGATGACTGCATCAAGTCATGCTAATTAAGAGAGTCTTCTCACTGCATTCCTCATGTGTCTTGTGCTGGAAACACTATTTCATGTGAATGAAACTTTGTGCAGCTATGAATTATTGCCTTGAGTATTGCGTAGATGAATTCAGAATCTAGTTCATGTCTAGAAGCAACATGCTCAGAAGGTGATGTATCTGAATTAGTAAGTGCCTCAAAACTACATATGCAGGGAGCACGTGAGAAACGTGGCTCATGAGCAAAGAGCCTTGTTCCTTATGGGGCCTGTTTTGGCTGATTTGCTCATTGCCGCTGCTGAGTTGCTTCTCTGTTGGAGATGGTTGGGTAAGCAGGGATGACATTTTTTGTGCAGCACAGCATCTGAAACCATTGACTGCACAGATGAGCTGCATTGCATAGAACCAGTTTAATGGTATCACAATAATAAATTTACCTTTTTTAAACTCAGAAATATACTCAGAAAGTTGAATATGTTTAAGGAACTGAGGTAGCTGTAGATATATAGTAAGATATATATCATTGTTAATGAAGGGATGAGACACCGTGGGTTATGAGTCATGCTGGGTCAACCATCAGGTTCAAAGTTAAATAAATTTAAGGAACTTAGACTAAATCAAAACTTGTTATGTGTTTAGGTATATCTTTTGGGTTATATGTTCTACTCAGATATCATGAAAGCATCTTTAAAGAAAATCTAGAAAAAGAAATATAATGACTTCTAGCCACTCTAATAAGATTTTGGATGTCATAAGACATTAAAAATCCTGTATTATTAAAAGGATCTTTTGAGGATTGATGGGGTTTATGGTCTGTGTTTTGATCTTTTATCCAGCACTTTAAACATCAATAAACTAGGGTAGGGAATTCTCTAGCTTTTATACTGTTTGACATTGTGTTGGACAAGTATGAGAAATAGTAAGAACTAATCTTGAAATAGGTTCTGATTATTCAACTGTTGTGTACCTCTTACACGTTTTCCTTTTTGAATGTTTTAGTGATTTGGTACTATGCGGTTTATTTTACATCCCATTTTGAAAACCATTGTACAGAATTAGATTGAAGCTACATGTAATATTTTGACTTATATTATTGAAAATTTTTATTTACATTGTTGAAAATTCTATTTTTATATTATTTTAAATGTAACTGGTTAAAACCAGTATTCAGCACATTAAAAAATTTTGGAATTACACAGGTAGACATTTTATGCATCTAATTGATGCCTGTCCCAGTGGTAACGACAATTATCACTGTAGAAAAGTCAACCATCTGCAATCATATTAACAGAAGATATGTTCCATTATAAAACAAGTTTTAAAATTGATTGGTCAAAATTCCTTTTTCCTACATGCTGTTTACCTATGAGTGGAACCTTTTTTATTTTGATGCAATAAATCATATTTTTACTCTAAAACATTCTGAGATAAGTCAAGTAAACAGTTTAATAAATTATTTTAAAATAATTTGTTATAAACCCAGCACACATTATTTTCAAGTACAGACCCTATATAAAAATACCTGGTTTTGTTAGAGTGTCTCTGGAAGGATTGGATCAAAGACATTGCATATATCGCCCAGACACTTGATAATATAATGCTTTCACAAATTGTCAGCATTATGGTGATTTTTTATTTAAAAATAATGAAAGTAAGAAAGGCTGCATGCGCCCAAATGTGCTAAAAATTTTTTATGGCATGTGAGTCATATATTCTGCATGGTGACAGAAAAATTATGTAAGTTAAATTTGTTTCAAACCCTTCAAGAAACAAGAGATCAATCCACCTATAAATGCATTGAAGGTTTTCAAGGACTAGTAGAACAATGTGGGTTGGACGTCCTCAGAGACATCTGGCCCAACCTCCTGCTCAAAGCATGGCCTACTGTTTCAGGCTGCTTAGGGTCCTGTCCCACTACTTCTGAATATTTCTAAGCAGAAAACCTATTCGGGTGTTTCACCACCCTCACTGTAATTTTTTCCCATAATAACTATCTGGAGTTTCTGTTGTTGACTGTTGTACCTGTTCCCTCTTTTCCTGTCACTCTGCATCTGCAAGAAGAAGCTGGCATTAATTCTTCCACATCTTCTGGTTAGCTGGTTGTAGACAGCAATGAGATCTCCCACAAACCTTTCCTTCTTCACTTTGACCAGACCCAGCTCTCTCAGCCTGTCTCCTATGCTGTGTGCTCCAGCCCATGGCCAACTTGGTGGGCCTTCATTGAAATCTGCCAATATCCTTCTGCTACCAGGAAGCCTGAAAGCAGATGCAGCCTCAAAAGTCTGGAGGGAAATAATCATTTCCTCCAACCCATTGGCCAAACTGTGTGCTGGCCTTTTTCACCACTAGGTCTTTTCTGCAAAACTGCTTTCTCTTCCCAAAGCCTGTCTCATTCCCTAGGGTTATGCCTATTGTGGCAATGGGATGCCACATGGACTTTGTGTCACTGATCACAAACCTCTGAACCTTGCAATCCAGTCAATTTTCTATGCACAGTGGAATCCATTTCACCAATTCATATCTCTCCATTTTCTCTAGGGATAAATGGAAGATCTTGCAGAAAACCCCAGTAAAGACAAAGTAAAACACATTCACTGTTCTCTCCTCATCCATGGAGCCAGTCCTCTCATCATGCAAGGCAGTAAGGTTGGCCAGATATCATTTGGTTTTGACAAAGCCACACTGGCTCTCCCCAGTCACCAGCTTGTCCTTTTATGTGCTCAAAAACGCTTCCTGGAAGATTCACTCTATAACCTTACCTCCATTGGCCAGCTTGTACTTTCCTGGATCTTCCCAGGATAGCTCCTCTATTTCATGATGATGGACACAACATTTTTGAGTTTTCCACTCATGGGGAATCTTCCTGACTTCCAATACTTTCAAAGTTGACAAAGGCCTTAACTATGACGAGCTAATCAAGACTCTTGGCATCCTTGCATGGAGTCAATCTACTGCCCTTGACTTATGTATGTCTTGTCTTCCTGTATTGTAGGTAATGCTTCACTTGCACAGACTCTGCTGCTGTGCTCAGAGAGGCCTGCAGGCAGAATGTCACAGTAAAACTGAGGCAAAAAAACATGATATATGATACACTGATGTCGCAGCAAAATAAATCAGAAAATGCACACAAAGCTGAAGTGGGTTAATGAATAAAGAGTAATAAAGTCAAAAGTGCACTGGAAATGTATCATGATCCTTTGCAATTGAATAATGCAAACTTTAATTTTTTTCTTCACAAAAAATGTTGACACTGAAACTCGATGTAGCTGTTACATTCTTGGAAAAGCATAACAAAATATTTTCATAAAAAGTTTTGCCCTTTAAACTTACAAAAATATGAAGAAAATCTTAAAATTCTTCCTAAATGCAAATTTTCTTTCATGTTTTCACTTCCTACACTAAAATATCCTGAAGTGTTGTAACAAGCTCTGCCACAAAACTTGACTGATCATGAAAGGATTGCTACATGCACAGTACAAAAACTACAAAACCATCCTCATTACTCTAACAAAATGCAATGAAACCTACTAACAGATTGGAAGGTGAGAAATAAAATATATCCATTTCTAGGCAGGCCTGCTTAAGTATGGAAAGAATCTGGAATGATAACTTATTTCAAAGTCTATTGGCTTTCTATATATTACGTGAAATCTGGGCTTTGCCTTTACCTTTTGTCCAAAAGACAGATCACAGAGAGATCACAGCCGTGATTGCATTATTCTGAGAAAACATGGCTATCATTGCAGTTATTTCAGTGTCTGACAGCTCCTTAGGCATCCCTCTCATTGTCCCAATGCCCCAACCCTGGAGAATGAAAGCTTGTCATGACCTTCCCATGTGAGAGACAGTCCTGTTTGGCTGAACCCAATAGGTACCTCCTAGTAAGTGGGAAGTAGTAAGAGTATGCTTTTAATCTTACCCCATTATCTGTATGAGATCTTAGCAGTGCCAAACAAAAGTCTTCACAGACTTTTTTTGCAGTTTTAGTGTATTTTGTGAGAATTTTCACTTTATGACATGGGGATAATGAAAGAGTGAGTTTAGTTTAGAAATATTTACCATTATATGTGTCCCTCAGGGAAATTTCATTGTGTCTTCTTGGGTAAGTTGTGTCACAGCAAATGAAATTGATACCACACTAACCATATTTATTATTATTATTTATTTAGAAATGTAATTTGACAGAAACTATACATATTTTCAAAAGAAATTTTGTATATCTAATTATGCTAACATTTTCAGAAATACAAAAAAAAAGCACATGGGCAGTTCTGCTCGCAATTTTACATTTTCAGCATGTCAGAAGTTAAATACAGTGGCTATTATACCTAAGTGTAAGGTTAGGTTATCTCTCACAAACAACAAGCATTGTTAAAAAAATGTGAAGTTTTAAACACTAGAACTTAGGAGTGTTGGGACTAGGACCAATGTGAAATTCTGACTTAACATTTCTATTAACATTGCATAAGTCAGTTGAAATTCGCAGCAGTATTCCTAAAGTGGAAACCTCCCTTCAGTTATTATCCCTGTCCTTCTTAACGCTACAGTTCTCAAATACTTCTCTTACTGCTGCTAAGTAGCTGATACCTTTATTTCTTCTGGTTTTTTTCATGCAATGAAAAGTTGTGGAACTAACGTAAGACAGCACTACGAAATTTTTTGTGATATTATATATGAATATACATGGAATTGCTTATAAAAGAGCAAGTGAAGATAATATTTCCTAGAAATCATTAGAGCTGAACAAAAAACAGAAGCTCATGTTAACGTTATGTTTAGAATAGACATTGAGTATAGAGTAGGTCAGGAAGTACATAATCCTTATATGCAATTCAGGAAGAACAAAAGATAGAAAAATTATTGCCTTACTTGTGCCATTCTATAATTACAGTTAACTTCTAATATCAGTCTGAACATGTTTGCTGTTCTGCTGACATTTTTTCTATTCTGGGTTCAACATTTAAAATGTGCATTTGGAAAGAAGAAACTGAAGCAACTTCTCCAAAACCAGTTTTTTGGTCAGTGTTATAAGAAAAATGCCCAGTTGATCTTCACAGTGGAAAGCACCTACCAGATGTTACTGTCTTAGCTAAGAATCAAAAATCCACTGGTTCTCTTAAGATTAATTAATGGCAGAAAGTTATACTTAATATTCTTGCAAATAAAATTAGCCTATTCATGTCAGCATTGTCACTATCTTTTTATTCATTAGCAGGTAACAAGGACAACTTTTATTCAACAGACTGCTCATGGAAAAAAGTGATTCAATTCTAGTGTGCAAGTATTTTTTTTAAAAGCTCTTTATGGGCTGCAGATCTGAAGAGAATGAAGAAAGAATTTGACAGCAAGCAAAAAAGTGGGAAGCAGTTGCTAGGAGACAGAGAAAGATGGGTGATATTTTGCATTGACAGCAGTGCTAACATGACATTGACTATGTTACATTTAAAGATAGTGTGGTTGGATTTAAAAGCCAGAAGAATACCCAGTCATCTGGGCGTGTGTTGGATACACCCTCTAACGTGGAGAGAGCAACCCTTTCCTGCTGTGTCTGTGACACTACAATCATAACATCACAAAATTATTTTGGTTGAAAGAAATAATTAAAAATCACCTAGTTTGAACTCACTGTCGTGTTAGGGACACCACTCACTGGACCGTTGCTCTAGGCCCCATCCAAACTGGCCTTGAACACTTCCAGCGATGGGGCATTCACAGCTTATCTGGGCAACCTGTTCCAGAATCTCACCACCTTCACACTAAATAATTTCTTCCCAAAATCTAATCTAAATTTGCCCTCTTTCAGTATAAATCCATTGCACCTTGTTCTGTCACTACCTGCCCTTGTAAAAAGTCCCTCTCCAGCTCTCTTGTAAGCCCTTTTAGAAACTGGAAAGTGCTCTAAGTTCTCCCCAGAGCCTTCTATTCTCCAGGTATTTGTCCTTTAAAAATGCTTATGGTAGCATTTCTGTTAGATCAGTTGACATCTGATTAGTCTTACTTTGTGAAACCCTTTTTTAGTAAAGCTCTATCATGTGCCCAAGAAAACAGAAATACATTGAAGAATCATATGAAATTTAAGCAGTGTAACTTCTGAAGTGATACACATGATCTCACTAAGATAATTCTTATGAACTATAGTTACTCACTTACTGTCACAGAAAATAGAAAACAGTGTAATATACTGATCACTGATTGGCATTCATCATATTAAAAAAAAAAAAAATTGTCACATAAAAATCGTTGGCATTTGTTCCAGTTCCTTTTTCTTTATCAAGATAATGACCCAGAACAGTACTCTTTCCCACATCTCTCAGAAATGAGGATGGTTCCATTTGGGATTTTTTTGCTCTACACATAAATTTGAAGACGGAATCCAATAAAAAATCCCTTGCAACCCCTTCGTGTATGACTTAGAAAGAAATGTAAAATGAGAAATAAAGTTACTGCTTCTGGGTTGTAAAGCAGAGCACATTTGTCCTTCAGATTGGAGTGCTGATGTAATTCTTTATTTTTTTTTTCTAATAGAATCAAAGATTTCTCTCAACCTTAATAGCTGTTATTTGTGTTTGAAAATGAAGAATTAGTTGCAACATTTCCAATGTCACTATGGCAAATGTGAATCTGAATTTGTTGTTCACTGGTCAGATGAAAGGAAAAAATATATTTTCTGTGCCAAGGCAGAGTTGCTTTCCATTCCTTTAGCAACTATTAGATTCAGAGAACAAATAAGAGACGTCAGACTGCAATTTTGGTTAGGTCATTATAAAAAAAAAGCAGTGTATTAACAGTGTACGTGGAAGGGAGGTGAGGCAAGGTGAGGCAAGGTAAGGCAAGGCAGGACAAAGGAAAAAACTTCTGACTGTTGCTCTGTGTTACACTGGTACTGTTCAATGTTTTCACTGACAGTAGGCCAAGAATGAAAAGAAATGCATTTGAATATAACAGCTTGATAGTCAGAATAGAAACATTAATTCTCTACCTAGTTTTGCTGGAGTGCCATGTAAAAATTGTGTCTCCGGAGCTGTCTGTTGTTTACAGGGAGTGTGGTTTTCAAGCTCTAAAATGGCTGTATAAAACCCACTAGGATTCAGTTCTACAGTGCCACAGTGTGCAAAGATTAAGGATAATTCTTCTGGTTCCAGCTTCTCATAGAGCTGTGATGTCCTCAGTAGTGTGGCCTAGTTGTTTTGCAAATTCTAACACCCTTCAAAGTGAATGTCAGACATATTATAACATATTTTTTAAAATACATGCTCCTTTATAAAACACTTGGGCTTGAATACATAGAGGTTTCAGAAAAAATTTCAAGTAAATTTGCCAACTCATTGTATTTCATTTTGACTTTTAACAGCTGCCTGCTTGTGAATTTTCTCTCAATCATCTTGTAAGCAGTGCTTACAGCCAAAGGGATTGAAGCCAGAAACATGATTGTAATTTTTCCATGGGTTTTTTTTGTATCTAATCTGAGATTTTCCTTAAGAAGTTGTTCTCTACCAGCTCCCATAGTGGTTAGAGAGTTTGAAATTAGGCTTCTCTACATCCCTCACTGGTTGTTTTAAATAAAGTATGTAAAGAGGAACAAAAGCTTCAAAATACTGCATGAGAAACTATATTTACATATTTTAGAAAGGCTGAATAGTTTTATTTTTAAGTGTTCATTTCCTGAATATGTATTTCATCTTTAGATTTTGTCACTTTTAAAGTCAAGTGAACATGCTATGTTACAGTTTTGCTAAATAATTTTCATCTACTAAAATCTAATCCGTTCTTGGGATATAGTGAATCTGTTTGCAAAATCTCACTTCTATCAGTAGTAAAGGAAAATGAAGTATGTAAGGAAATGTAATATTTATTAGACTGAGCTGTCATCAGAAAAAATATGAAAGCGTTAGGACGTATACAACTGTTTTAGGGATCTCCTGTATTTGTCAAGGATGTGAAAACAATGAAAATGTGTTATGTTGCTTTGTGCATGAAAGTCTGATTTTGTTTTGCTTTGTTTTCCAGCTACTTCCCTTGGTCTAATAGAGTATGCTACCTTACCCCACAAACATTGCTAATAGCCTTAAACATCCGCGGATCAGCAGCTGGAGCAGCATTGCTGCGGTGTAGCTGGAACATGTAAAGAAATACACCCTGAGTGTTATTACTTTATAATATTATACTTTATAACCTGAGCCAGGTTATAGAGTCGTTTATTGTGAGGTGCCTAATGAAGTTGTGTAGCTTCAGAGAGTCACAGGGTCCCTTAACAGTCAGGAGAGAGAGTCACACACAGCACTGGAGGTCATTTCAGGTCTGATTTGCCTTTGATTGTACTGGGAGACTGCAACTGTATTGCCAACTTAAGTTACGTGAGCTACATGAGCTGACAGTGAGCCAGAGCACTCAAATCAGCTACGAATATGTTTTCAGACACATTTAGTATTAAGTTAGTATTAACTATTAATGAACAATATTTAGGAACAATTAAAATACTAGTAATAATAATAAATGCGAACATAATAATCCTTAGAACAGAATAGGTTATTGATGAAAATAACCTATGCAAACACAGAGGAATTTTCTGCTTATGAGAGGATACATTGTTTATGACTTTTTGCAAAACTGAAACAAATGCATGATGATATAAAAATCTCTAGTATATGCTCCTGAAGGCAATGCTGAAAGTTATTTTTCTATGAATTTATTGCATTCAGTTACTATAAACAGATTAGTTATCTTCCATGGAGTGAACTTAAAATATCTGAAAATGTTTCTTTTCCTTATCCTTTGTAAAAGACGTCTATGAAAGTTTTATTTTTATGCCTAATGTGGTCTTAAAATATTTTCGTTTGCTGTGTACTCCATAAAATTACAGGCAGACTGTGGAACAGCAGTGTGGCATTTAAAGCTTGACACCTATTTTAATGGGTTAAGTTTTCCTATAGTTAGGTTTAAATGTTTACTACACAGTATGTCTCATGCAAGGGTGCAACACACATGCCTGCAAATGGAGTGGCAGGGCATACAGTAGAGCATATGGCAGATTATATAATCTTTAAAGACTAATAGAAATTACGTTACTGCACATATTTTGATTTTTCTTCTAGGTAAGGGAACGACTGAGGGTTTCTTTAGAAAGAGTCTCTGCACTGGAAGAAGAACTAGCTGCTGCTAACCAGGAGGTAACATAAAACACTTTCTCCCCTTTTGAGGTTAAATTTCTCTAATACTCTGTCCCATGTGTTCCCTGTCACTTTCCGCGAAACTGTCAGAAAAAAACCCCAATAAAACAAACAAACTAAAAAACCCAAAACAAAACAAAACCAGAGAAAAATTACATTCTGAGTAAGCTTCCCAATGAGGTTTGTTTAAGGTGGTTGGAAGATTAATACAACCTTCTCTTTAGTGCTTTTTTCCCTTCTCCTCTTCCCTTGTGAGCAAGCCAAAATCCAAGAGCTAGTGGCAGATTCCCACATTTCTTATTGGACTTGAAAAAGGAGTGAACCAACAAATGTCAGGTACTATAAACAATTCAATAGCCTGAATTTCCATTTTACTATAAGTAAAACACACACGCATGTACTCATTATATAAATGTCAACATTGATGAAGGAAGGATTATGGATGACCATGAAATGTAGGTTTGTCTCTTCCCTTTTAACTGCAGTGTATCATGGTGTACTGTGCTGCCATGTAACTGTTGTGAACTTGGACAGGAGATTTTTTTCCTGTTTGCAGACTGTTCTCTCTTGTTTGAAAGGGTGAACAGCAAAACATGTTGTTGTATTGAACAAACAGCTGTACACTACACACATATAGAAAGGAATTTTGCACCCTAGAAAGGTGATTTTGAGGCCACAAACTTTAAAAAATGAAGTCTGCTGGTGACTTTCCTATTCCCATTGTGCTCTGAATCCACCTGACACGTGCTTTTAACACCATTAAAAATAAGCCAGATAAGCAAGTTGGATTAAAACTGTTTTGGGTTATGGCCATTTTCTGGTGTCATTTTATTCAGGCTTAAGACAGAAATTGAAAGAAGCCACAGACAACCTCAAATGCTACCAAATAATTCTTGAAAAGTGGAATACCCATAATTCAGAATAATGCGTGATAATGTAAAGTAGAACGTAAAAAATACTCCTAAAGTATTTTTTTACTAATTTAAACTGGAAAAGGTACTTTCCTAAAGTTACTTCTTAAAAATAGGACCTTCAATTAAGATATTAGTGCTTCAATTTTTATAAGTATGATAAACTATAAACCTCTTAATGTGGTATTTTGATTCATCCCTTTGCTCTCTGAAGTAAATGCACTTCATCTGTTCAAAAATAAGATTCTTCTTTCAAAAGTATCCAGAAAAGTTGTGTTCAAATTATATAGTTACACTATGTTGTGTAATCTGTTATTTGCACTAGTGTTTGTTAAGGACTAGCAAGCAGTCCTTTTGGTCAGTCAAACCAATGAGATGCATCGCACTCCTCCAATCCCTCCTGCTCATGATCCAATTGAATCTAAGTTCACTTCACTGGGCATAGGATCAGGTCTTTAGAGCATTGCCTTGCTATTTGGAATTTTAAAATTTTAGTGAATCTTTTTTTGACAGTAAGGAATAAAAGCACGCACAATGAAAGTAAAAGCATGCACAACGAAATTAAATTGAAATAGGACTTCCACAGCTTTTCTTGCCCCAAATCCTTAGAAATGTTATAGAGAGTTTGTGTCTACATGACACTAAAGACATTTAGAAGGACACTGAATCAATGAAGCATAACATGACCAATAACACAATCTGAATATTGTTATTCAAGTTTCCTTTGAGGGACTGTGGAAGCTGAAATTCAATTAAATAATAATGAAAAAAGAGTGAAATGGGAAGAGATGTGGAAGAGAACAAGTGGATTATTTTCAAAGTTATGCATTTGAACAAGAGTTCAGATAATTTTCACACTATTAGTTATTTGAGTAAGACAAAATTAATTAGAGCACTGCAGTATTTAAGTCTAGTTTTATGCTAAATTCCACAGTGAATACACAGGCAATAAAGCACTTTAAAAAATTATTGTATTATATATGAAAATAAATGGGCTAAGTTTCTAGGGGAATTGAATAGATGGTTTTCAGTAACTTCTGTATTCCTGTCCCAGTGTCTGTTCTCCCAGGAGAATTAATATTTTCTTTCATATCCATTTTCTCATACTTATTCTAAGCATGTTCTATATTCAGGACTATATCTAAACATAAAATAATGACAGTAAATTGGTTTCCTGATTTAACAAATTATGTTTAGGTATATGACAAGTATCAGATAAAAAGTAGTAGAAGTGTATATGTTAAGATATTACCTCTCCCTGAAAGCTTGTGGCTGTGGCTCTGACACAGTAACAGTGAGAAACTGCAGACACTTACTGGAAATATATTTAAAAAAAAACAAAATTGGGAGAGAGCGTCTATATCTTTCCATCGTTAGGTGGTAACTAAGCTCTCATTTAACAGTCTTTGTGGCATATTACAGACATAACAAAGGGAGTGAAATCATCTGTAAATGGCAGAGCTGACTTCAGCTCTAGTTGCTAACGCCGTCTTACAAAGCACTTAATATTGGGTAGGCAACAGTAACACACCTTGACTCTAAACTCCAGAGCAATTCAGATGGACATTTGGACCTGTTGGGGGAACTCAGCTTGTGTAGCCAATGTTTACATGTAGTTACACAAGGGTAATAGAGAAGAGTTTTCATCTCATGGGCTTATATTTTATTAAAGCTTATATTTTATTAAAGAGTGGATTAAAAATTCTTTAAATATATGTTTTCCTGGGGAAAAGGTTATTTGACTATATATTTTACTTTGCTGCAGCTGATTAGTGACTGTGGAAGGGGCCACTGTACATAGCAGCAAAATGAATTGCTGTTAGTGAGTTTTTGTGCAGACAAGGGCAAGATAACTGTCTACAGTAATAAAATTCCATGTTCATCCTGCATTTTTTTTCTTCATTTCTGCTTACACTCAAGGGCATTACTAGCTCACAACTGGTAGATATCCTGTTCATTATGCCTGCTGTAGATAAGATGAGTAGAAGATACTGTTAACAATTTTTTGAGAAATTTGCCTCCTGTTTTTAATTAAACTTACTGTAAAACATAGCTACATTTGCTTACCCCTTAGGTGCTTTTAAAATTATGCTGTTTCTTCGATGTAACCCACGGTCTCTCCAAATAATTTTATGGCTGAGGGTTATAATTTGCAGTCAGCAATTAGACAAGCTGCAAGTGGGACATCCAATAACAAAGCTCAGTGGTATAATAGTGTACTTCAAGGGAAATGTGATGTTTTTCAGTGAGTGTATGAATATTTGCAAAGCTGAACAACGATCTGCTAACTAGCTTCCTTTTTACATACTAATTTGAGATGAGTCTCATTGGCAAGAGAAGTGGGATGTGGGTTTATCTTCAGTTTCGTGATTCATGATCTTAATGGGAATTAACTTTAATGTTGAAAATACTGACAAGATAACGACTTTTGTTCCACAGCTTTAGAAATACTCTTATTAACATTACAAATGCGAATCTTTGTTAAAAGTCTGCTAAATTACACACATGCAAACAACATGCTGAGGTTAGTCATTAATGCCATATGTTCCCAGAAACCCAAGTGCTAGAAGCTCTCACAGCTCAAGAATACATAGATTATAGACCATGACCCGTAGTGACACTTTTAAATCCATTTCTGCAGCAATGTGCAGTGTTAAATGACAACTATTGCAATTTCCATTAACAGATTTCCCTGTTTCCCAGAGCCTTCAACAAATAGTTTAAAAAAGACAAAAAAACCTTTAAAGCTTTTTTCCAAGGCTTTTTTTGTAAAATCATGCTTTATACATAGTTAATGCTATACTGATTTTTTTTAAAATGTCTGTGCTTAATTTGCACATGAATTTTCTCCTGTTCATTTTAAACAATTATCCATCCCTTGCAACATCCTTCTGTGTTAATAAGAATCATATGATAAGTGTCATTCCAAAACTCTATTTTTTTTCTGGCTAATACGCTGGTTTTTCCATCTTTCCACAGTAGAAACTGTGGCATGAAAAATATAGCTTCACTTACATTTATTACCTCAAAGACGCTCTTTGGGAACCTGGTAAACATTGGGACTGTAGAATATTAAATTAGAGAAACTACTGGTTTGACTGTATACACCACTGTAGTGCCATATGCTTTTCCTCAGCATTTGTTCCAATTGCCAATGCTGTTTCCAAATGCCAAATAAGATCATATTGCCCCTGTCAATATAACCTCTGACACGTAAATTATGTTTTAAAACACAGGCTTCCTTTTAAAGCCTCATTGTTACAATTGCTTCTGTAGAAGTTTACTTGACTTTGAGGCTAAATTTAACTCCTGGAGCTCTCAGAGATCTTGCAGGAGTTTTGGATCATAGTTCACCGTTTCATGTAACTCATTATGTTCTCCTGTTTAGGCAGTGGGTTTCTTCCTGACAGTGGGTCAGTTTATTCATCAGGGTGCCCTAATGCTAATTTTATAGCATTTATGAAAGCACTCATCACTGAAAAGGGAGGATGGTTTGCAATTTCTGATTCTTTGTGTTCCATACCAGAGACAGCAGAGAATGTATCCACTTATTTGGCAAAGAACTTCCAAATACCATGTCAATTGCCAAACTTCTGCTATTCAGGGCAAGTCAAGAACACAGTAAAAAATGTAGTAAAACTTGTTACAGCTGAGGACAGTTTTGACTCTGACCATGAGAGATGCTGCAGGCATGACTGTGGAATCATTACTGCTAATGAAATATTCTGTAGTATTAAAAATATATATATTTCAAAGTGAAATCTTAGCTAAATGTGGCATATCATTTTCACCCATGGTGGCATGCGAAAACATATTTGTATGCCTAGCTTCTTCAGTTCCAGTTACGTTAAGGCATTTTTTTACGGGGGTTTCTTGCTGGCCTTAGGCTTTCCGTGTAAATACAATTCAAAGTGATTTTTGGCGTAGAAGTGTTGCAAAAGGAGTAATTTGCTGGGAAAAATAGCATGTGCATTTCTTGAACACATAATTTACACAAAGTTCATCAATCCAGAATTCAGAAATTATGGAGATCAAAACTTTAGATGAAACTGGGTGGAATTCAGGGATTTTTTTTTTTTTTCTGAAGGCTTGGCAGATGACTTATATCTATTTCTAGTGACTTGAGACATACACTTTTTTGCAACAAATCTGAAACACCCTTCCTCTATAGTATCTCCTTTCACCATATTTTCTCAGAATGGTGCAACTGCAAATTACTGCTTTCTGAACTCTCTCCTACATGTTAATTTTTTTTTTAAATGTCTTTTTAAGCTATAGATTTGCAGAGGTCTGACTCTGAAGAGATATTCTTTGTAGTCTGAACTTTAATTTTAAATGTCTGTGTAAATGTAGCAAAATATATATTTTTTGCAAAGTTGCACATAATTAAAAATATCTTGATTTGAAATGTAATTTTTAGATGTTATGCATAATTGCTTTTTATTCTACCTTTAACATTAGCCACCTAGTTAAATGTTACCTCTGCAGAAAGTTATTGTTGCCCTTAAGTTTTAAATGTGGCAGTGAGGCAAAATGATTTTTTTTTAATGGTTATTTCTTATACTATATGCTTTACAGCATTAATTTATTTCTCTGCACATTGGAATTAATATGTGTAGCATGGCAACTGAAGAGGTTGAAAATACAGCAGCACTACATCCTTCATTGCCTAATTTTTTTACAAAGTAAAAAAGAACTAAGCAAGAGAAATAGTTAAGTTGCCATAACTATTTCATTTTGTCCTCAATTAATTCTAACCTTAGTTCTCAGAGCAAAAAAAAAAACAAAACACTAAAATCCTTTGTGGATATTCAGGGCAGCAGGACTGATTTTGCATTGCCCTCATTTTTTTCACTAATTTTGTGTTTCACTAAAATACAGAGCAGAATAGGTCTAAAATCCACTGCATTTTCCAGATGGCAACTGAAGAACTATAATTTCTATTGACATATTTGAGGTGAACATTACTACTGCATTTGCAAGAGTGGTTTCTTAGTACAACTTCCATAAACTTCTACCACAGAGAAAAATCTTCAGATTTTGGCTACTAAAAGAACATACATTTTCTACCATGACAGCAGATAAGGATTTTGCAGATAACAGTATTTTTGTAGAACAATCTTAGCGACTTAAGCCTATTTATGTGTTTACCACAGTGTAGTGTGTGCAATGCAGAAATATCTATTAAATACGTTCGCCAGCTTTGGTCTTCTTCACTGAAATAGTTTTGCAGAGCAGAAATGTGTTGCTGCCTAAATGTCTTAGGGTGTTTTCAAAAGACATCCTGAAATACTGTGTTGTTTTTCCCCTCCATTTAGCATGTGGCCACCTGTAACAAATCCTAAAATACTGATGTCATGTTTTCATTTTGCACTGTCATTTTGTCTAAGTTGAATGCTTCCTATGCGTTCTTTAGAAGACACCAGTTTGTAAGACAGGATTCATGGTCTGCGCTCATGCGTTCATGGAGCACTTAAGGAAAAAGGTAGCTGAAGAATGAAGATTTTTATTCCTTCACAAAACCAGTGTGATTAATAGTTTTAATAAAATGTTTGATATTGAATGGTTGCTAGCTTGTATATATTTTTTCTATGTATTTTTATATTGTTTTGATTATTATGTCATAAATACAATTTTTATTTCTGGTTATATTTTCTAACTATTCTAAGATCCCACGTATGAACAGATTCATCTGCTTCAGAGTTTTACTGCTGTTAAGGAAGGATTCAGACTCTTGAACTGAGATGAAAAATTCTAGCTACTAAGTATCTCCACTGCAAATTTGATTTTTTTCTCAGAACCTTGTGTCATGGCTAATTAGTTCTTCTTCTTTTTATTTACTTGTTAAATTTTTTATGGGATTTATTATATAGGGATTTGTGACTAGAGTAAATCCCAGTGTCACAGATTTATCATTGAAGAGTAGAGTCTTGTTCTGCTGGATTTATCCATAAAATAACCTGAGATTGTTTGCAGTCTCTCCATTTTTTGCTATGACACATCGCTGTGTATCAGTAAGAGCATGCACAAATTGCTCTTAAACTTCTGTAAGCTGTTATTTGCATTAAAAGAAAAGAAAAAATTAATTTTACTAAAATACTGCTTAAGGGAACATGACAAAAGGTAAAAAGCAATGTCAAACTGTGACTTGCTACTTTTGCATTCTTTACTCTTCTCCCAAAACCTGCTGTGCAGCTGATGCAATTGTTTAAATATACATTAAAAGAGCAGTGAGATCAATGTTTGAAATATTTTTTGCAAATCTCTTCAAATCTACTTCATTTTTATGTCTGACAGAAATATTTGATGTAATGAAAACTTGGTCCCCCATGGTTAGAAACTTGGGTGATCTAATGCCTTGTTTTACTGAATAAATGATGACTGGAGATTAAAAATTCCCAGTTTCCTTTAGACCTTGAAGCACAAACTTTCCATAAAATTAGCATCTTCATCAATATGAGTATAAACCTAATCCAGTATATTCTTTCTTGTGTCTGTGTTTTAAAAGCATTTGTTTTATAGATTGCTCATTGTGAAAACAAATTAGGTGCTACTACTGTAATGTAAAAAAAAGAAATATAACTACAAATTCTATTACAAATACTTATACTATTCTTCTGTTTAAATGTTATATTGTCATTTTTTTAATACTTGTGGCCTAAGTCTTCAGACTTTTCCCTTTGGGGAGATTGTATTTCCCTATGCATTAAAAATTGTGGCCGAACCTTAATTGCAATTTAGATTACTGCAGAAATATAAATATATAGTCATTTATTTAGTAGCAATATATACCATCTTCACTTCCATATTGAAGTGCTTTTATTGCACATTTTTGCTATGATTATTACTGCATCACAATGCTCCCAACGGAGCTCCAGTAAAGGACCAGGATGCCATTTTGTGGGGAAAAAAATTACTGTAACGTGGTTCCTGCTCTATAGCACTTAACAGTATAAGTTTGTCTCGTGGTGTCCACTGCTCATACAGCTGTTGAATGGACAGCATTACTGTGAAGCCCAGGTAGCACAGTGACCTGTGCCATAGATGTGGCCAGCAGCAATTACTCTTTTTGCTACCATAGGAGCCTTGTAGACGTCTCACAGGAGTCAGGCTCATCCGATACTCTTTGAATATTCTTGCTCCTAAAAGCATAGAGATTAATTCAGCTGGGATGACTGGTTAGCTGTTTCCACAGCAGAAAAAGTAGGATGCAATCCCATAGAGTTAATGGGTTCATAAGTATTGATAGATATACTTGGCTAAATGGCATAACCTGATTTTTGACAGCTGATGGCTGTAGCAGCATCTATTCAGGTGCACAGTCTGTCACACAGCTGTTGTTCTGGGACCCTGCCCAGATCCTGGTAGCTGTATGAATCCTGTCACGCTCGCTGTATTGGAACTCCATGCTTGGGAGTTAAATACTGGGTACATGTGCCCTCTCCCCAGCTCCAAGCCTGGTTCCTTAATGGAAGAGAGGCTGGGTCTGCAGGCAGGCAGGAAGTGACAATGCTCCCCATGAGGTCCTGCAGCTAAATAACTGTAGGACACGGTATTCATCATGAAATAACACCACTGCTCTGCAATAAATCAGCATGCATGGACAATTTTCTGGATCTCATGAGATTGAGTTATTTGAGTTATTTTGGGGGTCTGTACAGTGTTTTATATTAATCAGTAAAGAGGGATCACAGGGCATGCCTGACATTTCTGCACAACAGCAAACAAATATATCAATACATGACAGAGCTCTGTGAAGCTGAAGAAGATGCCTCAGAGACTGATAAATAGATCTTCTGATGTCTCTTCTTCTTTATTCCAGAGAATTACAGAATAGGAAAGCTCTCAGTTTCCAGCACAGGTTTTGTGGATTTCTAATTTACCACACATTTCTCACCCAAAGCAGAAAAAAGGGAGAAAGAGGAAATGGCATGGCAGCCAAGGAAATACAAGCTGAGAAAACACAGGGATCGCATGAGCCAGATGTGTAGTTAAGCATATTTCACAATTGTTTGCCAACACACCTGAAAACTCCAGGAGATTGATGCAATTGGAAGGTTACTTGCATATGTTTAATTTAGGGATTGTTCATAGTCAGCATGAGATTAGACACCTGGATAATTCCAGTTTGCATTTAATGCCATCTATTTGGCAATCTGCTTAGGGAGCTTAACGAATCATTGGAATGCAACTCTCACTGGACGTGATTTCATAAGATCTCATTAGCAAATGCCTTGCTTTAAACACACTGACTTCCTAGAGTAAAGAACATAGCACATAGGTAAAGGTGTGTTTAGCTGATATGCATTGGAGATCTCACTATTACTTGTACAAAGTATATCCGTGAAAATTTTTATGTCTATGTTTAATTTGCTCACAGTATTCACAGAGTGCCTTTCATGAGACATCAGAAAGAATACATCATTTCTCTTTAATCTGTTATTTTGGGAATCATAAACTTTGAGATGGATGCCATTTTATCCTGCACTGGAGGTACGAATTCAGGTTTCAGAACATAGCTGCTTATCTTTTTGTCTGTGTCAGCTTTGGGGTCATTTGTCATTTGACATTTGTCAAATGAGATGTTCAAGAGGATGAAGATAGTTTCATGGCAAGAATTAGGCTTGCAATAAAGGATTCCAAGACAAAATGATTCTTTACCATTAATTATCTTTTTTCAGATGCATCTTGATGATTACCCTTTGTTTTTAATCGGCTGGAATAATATATTGTTTTAATATTTTCTCAATGTGCTTCTTTGGAATGATTATTCAATTTTCTCTTTTTTTTTTAAATATTAAATTATTTGTTAAAATCATCTACTAACTCTCAAATCAGATTTTAAATAGTATAACAAGATCATAGTATCTTTTATGCTTATTACTCTCCGTAATAATTTTTTTTAATGTATGAATAGGCCTTGCATGCTGAATTTGAATAAAATATTTAAATTGATTATGAGTCAATAAATAAAATCAACTTTAAGCTTCACTAGGTTCATATTTATTAATCAATATTACCATTAACATATGAACCAGAAAATGTGTCGTTTGTATTTTCATATTGGATCGTCTCAACCCTACAGCGCACGTGCTGCTCTAAGAGTGTTCTGCGAACACATAATATTGTTAACTAGTAAGATGTTTTGCATATTTTTTCTTTTAATTTAGTGCAAACAACTACCCATCATATGTGCCTGTAATAGAAATAAATATAGGAATAATTTTACTTAGAATTCAGAAATGTGAAAAATATTGTGGGTTGGATTAGGAAATGTCAACATTACTAAATAATAAATAATCTTCATTAATACTAATGGAGACCATGAGTGTATAGGTGAAATTATTATAAGAGGAGCTGTAGAGGACTTGACTTGGTTCAATCTATGGAAAATGAACCTGCATACTTAACTTGGCACCTGGAGAGTGTGGTTTGGACACCTCTAATCATGTAGAATATGTGGTTACATACAAAAAGAAAGAAAAAAAAAGAAACCATATGTATAATTCCACTGCATTAGAAAAGGCTGTAATATTAGATTCCATTCTGCAATAATCCTAGGATACAAGCATTATTTTAGAAGTTCCATGTACAAAGAATGTCCTTTGTAATTAAAAAATCTCTAAAATTTGTATCAGTGAAGCTCATATCCTTGATCTTCACTGAAGAAACCTGGGGAAAAAAATTGCTACCAGTAAGAATGTCATTAAAAAGTATTGAGACCTTGACTAAAATTAAATGGGTACATTTGGTTTAATACTTGAAATACAGACTATAATTCACTCTACTGAGCTTCAGTTTCAACAGAGTGGGAATGAAATTTAAGTTGGGATTTTTTCCATTTGTACACGCAGATTGTGGCTTTGATATTGTTTAATTGTAGTTCCAGGAGAAGGTTCATTTCCTTTCTGGATATTTCTCATATCCTGTCTATCTGTTGTATATTTTCATGTTGTCTACAGTCAGGAGCAGAGATGGTGATTTTAATACAGATACACTGTATAGGAAAATGTGATAAAACGGAATATACATGCAGAATAGTGGTTTGCATAACAGACATATCCAGTTAAAATAAATCTAAACAATCTCAAATCTCTAGGTGACGGTATGCAGACAAAGAATACAAAACTTCATTTGGGGAAGACTGTTTTTACTCATAGGGACATATATTGATATATTCAAAAGAGGAAAACAGATTTGCAGTGCAAATAGCTAAGCGCTCTTTTTCAAACTGAGCAGGATTTTTCAAACGGAATTATATTTTTTAAACAGGGGTACTATTCAAGTAAGTCCTTTATGTACTAAGAGCAACTACATAAAGCCCTAGAGGCACAAATATCTGTGTATATATTATCATATATATTAAATATATACATGCACACTGTGTATACATGTTCAATAACTCATATATTGTTGAAAAGAATGAACATTATAATGTTTGTGCCAAATCCGTCCTCATGTCTGACAAGCTGGAAATCAGACCCTACCAATGAACTCTGGAGATTTTGAATACTGGTCTTTGTTAGAGTAATAATAAAAGAACAATAGTTTGCTACTGTTTTGTTGAGATTGGTAAGGAAAAAAAAGTGAGGGAAATTAGTCAGCAGGTGTCAAATACACCCTATAATGCAACCATGTAATTGATGTTTGTTATTATTTTCTTATTGTGCTAGTCTCTGTAAAAGACAGTTCTCTCGCTGTGTTGTATTTCATAAAATTTTGTGACAAATTAAAAGTAGTACATTTTTGTTTACTTAGATAAGGGTTTCTGCAGAAAATGTACCGAAATGCACCTGGTAATCTGCGAAAAATCTTGACAGATTTTTCATAATAGCACCTGCACCATTGCTTTCAATTGTTTTTGTTCTGTTTTCTAAGTGCTGCTATAGAAATAAATGGTGCATGCTCTAGAGTACATGTAATAGCACAAGACAGGTATTTACGCAGTAACAATTTGGTCCAGAATTTATAGTGAAGCAAAGGAGACTAATAAACCCTGCTGCCTCATTACCAGCCTAAAATGTAATATTACTTTTAAAGCACAAAAATGACTGCTGCCCCAGACGTTTAGAGTTCAGACGGAGTCAGGGCTCAGTGAGAGTGCAGATGGGTAGCAGGAGGTCCTGCGGTCGGTCAGTCCCCTGCTGCAGCCAGCTGAGTGCCACAGCTGTACGGTGCCCCTGGACCACAGCGCCCTTGTCACCAGCACAAGTGACCTCCACAGGCATGTCAGTAAAACACTGATAGCTAGGACTTTGTCAATAGTTATCACAAGCGCAGGCCGTCAACAGTAAAGGACCATGGGGTTAGTATTTTCATGTTTTCCGTTTAAAATTAGGAATCTGCCACAGATTCAGAGCATTTCCAGTCGTTTTTGCATGTTGTCATTCATTATCTGTGCTTCCGCGACATGAAAGAGGAGTCTGAATGTGCTGTCCACCATACAAGCAGGATTGCAGAGAGCAGTGCCAACATCAAGACTGTAAAAATAGAATCATCAAGACATACCAGAAGCTGAAGAAGCAAGAGTTGTTAGCTTCCCTTGACAGAATTTCAAGCATAGGATGTAAAGGCTTACTTAAACTGTAAAAGATGTGTAACCGAGGTCTGGAGCTCGGCGTACTAGTTATTCACAAACATACAAGATTTGTTCTCATTACTCGCTGATTTTCTACTATTGTCTGATCTCCAAGGCCCCCTCATGAGGATGATTTCACCTTAATTAGTACTTCTCAAGTAACAATGAAAGCTAAACAGCAATATTAATAAAAGGTCAGCAATCTCAAAAAGGAGGGATTCACTATGTAAATATGTTGAAAATCTATATTACTCATAACTTCTGCATTTTTTTATTTGACTAAAGTAGTATTTTTCTTGGCATGTCAGGACAGGTTTTAAAGGACTCAGTTGTGCAAAGTTTCTAGAAGGCTCACCACTAAATAGCAATAAAATACACTGAAATTCCAGGCTAATAGAAAATAAACCTAGCTGAGGTTGTCAGTCAGACACAAACATTTAGGTTGCAAGTGAAATTTGTACTAAAAAAGCCCCACTTGAAGATTTAACTGATTCTTTTATGGTTTACATCATTGAATGGGAGAGAAGACAAAGTGCTAAGTCTAAAAAAAATTAAAAATGGTTTTTTCTTCCCCCAAAGTGCATTGTTACGGCTGATGGTTTCATTCCCTGCCTCCCAAACTTATTTTTTTCAGTCTGAAAATACTTTTTCCTTTATTTTGTTCCTTGAATTATGGCTAATGTTGATTACAATGTTGTATGTTCCAGAGGTATTTTAATTCCCAGGTATTGTGAAAGTAAAGGCCAAAGTCTGTATTCACCCTTTCAAATGTACCTGGTTGTAAAGCTCAGAACCTGCATTGCTGAATAGAAAAATGAAAGCATTTCAAAACTAAAGTCATTATTACAGAGATCCATTTTTATCTATTATTATAAAAGACTTTGTATCTATGAGTTTTGTTCATGAAATCAGAATGCGCTATTTATGATAGCCTGAATAGCATCTTGAGTTCTTTCTCTCTCTCAAATGCTATGTATATAGCCAATCATCAGTCCTGTGCAGTTCATTTGACCATGATACTGAACCATACTGAGATTTGTTTCAGTGTTGGAAGATGACATAAACAAATTCAGCAGCTCAAGATAGGAAAAGTTTATGAAAAACAGCTTTTCAAAAGCTTAAAATAATTTCATTGCTTTTATAGAATCACAGAATCATAGAAAGGTTTGAGTTGGAAGGGACCTTAAAGATCATCTAGTTTCAACTCTGCTGCCACAGGCAGAAATGGCTTCTCCTACAGCAGGTCGCTCAGAGGTTCATCCAACCTGCCTTGAATGCCTCCAGGGATGGAGAGTCCACAATCTCTCTGGGCAACCTGTTCATAAAGTGATGAGGCATGGGAACCTTATAAGATAAGGTTCCTAAAATCTAAGCTAAACCTGCCCTCCTTCAGTTTAAGGGCATCCTGCTTTGTCCTGTCACTCTGTAGAGAAGTATATTATGTATTCCTAGTACAGTTAATTGCCTGAAGACTGAAACTGTAATGAGGTAAAAAATGGCCACTCAAACAAGCTTCAGCAGCAGAGGTATCTGCTCATTTAGGATTTTGTATATTTAGAAATGGATTCTGATCTCACGCCTCTCAAATAATTTTAAATTTATTAATTTGCAATATACCCAAAGTAAACATGTAGAGTAGTGCTCTCCCTGCTTCATTTTGTGTCTGATGAGAGACTTTGTGCTATGAAGAAATCCACTGCATCTTCATACATAGCTTGTGGGTTCCAGTATATTTTCATTTTGTCTAACAAGCCTAGTTCATATTTTGCCGGTTTTTGTGTCCTGGTTCTTCCTTTCCTTTTTAGTTATACTTCACAGTTTTGTAGTTTTTCGACTACCATGTGAATCTTTTATTTCTTTCATTCTTATATCTTAGTGTCCTAGTAAGGTTAGTAATCAGACTGTTTCCCTTGTTAAATAGAAGGAATTTATGTTATTGCTCACTGATTTATAATCTCAGGTTATCTTTATTAATTATGAAATTGTCTTATTACATTGTCCTTTTCACCACCATGGCTGATGGGTATGGCTCTATCAGGTACTTCTTCAGATCGCTACTGGCTTATGTATTCATCTTCTGTTCTATGGTGTATTTTTATATTTGAAATCAATATTCCCTTAACACCTGGATTCAGACTATCAGATTTGTCCATTTATGGAAATGGAGACCAGTTCAAGTTTTGAGTCTGAATTGCTGAATCCTAGCTTCATTAAAAAATATGTGATTCAATGGTGTCTGTAGATAATAGACACAAATTCTGCTAAGATTTTAGAGAGAATTTATGTGGGTAGTATAGTGGAGGTATTTACCAAAATTTTAAATTCAAAAAGATGGGCTTTAGAAATCTTGAAATTATTTTCTAGTTGAGATAGAAAGGCAGAAGTTGTGTAAGGTTATGTTCAGAATAATTATGACAGAGTAGGGCTTTAGAAATTGTGCCATTTGTTTCTAAGTACTTTTGACATCTGGAAGACAGAATCTAAATCATTGGAAATTCTTTAAAATGTTGGTATCCCTGTCAGTCATAAAATTAACACGCAAAAGTGAGAAGAATGTTGAAGATCAATATGCTTGTGAGAAGAGAAGAAGCTGAAGGAATATTTCTTCAGATTAGAGGGTATTTTCATGGACTTAAGCTACAAAAGTTAGAGAAGTCCAACTAGAAAAGTAATATTCTACATTTTATTCTTAAACTGTCAATTATTGCTTCATTTTTCTGAACCAAAAAAAAAAAAATTGTTTCAGTTCTGCTGAATGAGCTTGGCAGAGAAAGCAGAGAGCCACATTTAGACTTTCTTTAGACTTAACTATGGAGGGACTTGAAATTTTACTCTTGTTCAGAGTCACACTGAAAAGCATTACTGTCATCCAGATCAAGTGTGCTAAATAGGAAAGTAATGTCTGTGATTGTAGAAATGGAACATAATAATTGAGGTCCACAAGCAGAAGCTGATAAGGACAAAAATATGTGATATATGTGACATATTTGATTATATTTTAGAAGGTATAATTTGGATTTCAGTGTTTGGGTTGACTGTCCAGTTTTGGGTATAACAGTCCTAAATAGAATGATGATATTTATCCACATTTATTTTCTATTAATCTGTCTTGGAGGGTGGTGTTGGGGAAGGGGTGGATTTTGATTTGTTTTCAGCCACTATGATGCTATCCTGAAGAATATTACCTTTACTTTCCAAAACAAAGAACATAGAATGGAAACAATTAGGTATTTAATGTTAGAGGTTAGATAGTATGTAGGTACTTAGAAAGCTGTCTGTGGACATGTTTTGTAGTAGATATTTTAAGGTGGATATAATAAACATAAAAACATTAGTAGAACAGATAGGCATTTCTCAAAAACAATATTACAAAATTTTATCTGCATTGAATGATCATTTTTTTACCTAGATCTCTGCTATTATTGATGTCTCCTGTTGTAATGATCATTAGAATTCAAGAAGTTTTAGAGTCTACCTAGGAAAAATTTAGAGTCATCTTTGTCTTCATCCAGGTCATCAACCCTTCTTCCACGTTTAGGCAACCTTTTTAAAAAGTTACACAAATGGTTCAGTGGTTAAATTAGCGCTTAAATTTGCAAATAATTTGCACATTATTGAAAGTTAAATCAGAAATAAGTAAGTAATTAAAAGGAGTATGATACCTTTGCTTCAACAAAGTGAAAAGTAAAAATTTATGTTTGCTTGTAAGACACTGGAGAATTTCCACACTCCCTTAGGAGCACTAATTTTGCCTTAATACATTCATTAAATCAAGAATAGAACAAGTATGAAAACAATTTAGTTGTGTGGTTCTTCACAGTTTAGATCTGTTATCTGATGACTACCTGAGAGCTGAAACTTTTACAAAGTGCCAGACTTCAAACTCTTTGTTGTTCCTGTATATATTTGCTCTGCATTCATTACAGTAATAAAATCTTTGAAACCGTAATGTTTAACAATGATGGATTTTTGGCAAAGCGATTGTTCCCAAATATTAAAAAAATCAAGCAAATAATGATACACAATATTGCATTCTTTTATTTGTCTGTCATGTAAAAGGAACGATTGATTTTTTTCTTTTTATTGATTTACTTTCTTGGAAAGTGGTGATCCTATGGTACCTAAAAACCCCTAGAGGCTAAGAAAACTTAAACTCTTTTGAATATGTGATGAAATGGCAACATTTGGCACTAGTGTTTAAAGAGTATTCTTATTCAGCTAAAGGGCTGTTAAGGATTTGTGTTAGATACAGGTGATAATTCAAAATGAAGGCATAGTGATGTCTGCTTTTTAATGGATCAACAAAAGATTATCATATGAAAAATCCAGATCTATTGCTGCCTGTCAATTAACATATCCTATGATTTTACATTTTTTTTTACATTATGTGTAATTGCTCTACATCAATCAGAATTTTATAATATGTGTGTTGTAGGATCTTACTTAGTCTACCTGAAAGTCTCCTTAAGCACTAATTGATGGCTAATTTTGTTTGGTGAAAACCATAATTTCACTAGTTTAGGTTTGTTAAATATTTGAACCATAAAGAAAAAGAAGCGAGTGAAGCTATTCAGAAAACAGACCACGAATATTAAATTACTGATTAATGTGCACAAGGCAAGACTATGCTAATGAGATTATACCAGTCCTTTTTCTGTTATTTGAGACAGACATAACTCTCTTATTTAGGCAAAATGTTTTAAAGTTCAGTGTATTTGCACAGCCCCCAAAGACACATATTGTGTCAGACAGTTTTAATTCCCACTCTTGTAGTTTCCTATAGTTGCTTGGATGAAATGTTGCCTTCAAGTCTTGATCTTGGCAGTGAAATCAGTGGGAGTATATGACTTCTACTAGGGCTGTAACTTGGAATTTTTAGTGAGCAGTGAATTAGCCTGCTCATCAGAATCTCATATTGCAGCAATTTTCAACATTTATATTAAGGAAGAGCTGTTTAAAGTGGTGTGTCTCTTATATCTCAAATGTTGGTCAGAGTGATTCAAATGGTTAATGATTTAAATATAATTTTAAAAAACACATTTGAAAAAAGTTTCAAATTTAAATTATTCACGTCAAAGTAAGTTTATCTTGATGTCAATTAGAACTAAATTAAATGATATTTAATTTAATTAAATATCCCACAAAATCTTGGCTGCAGCACACACTTACCAGGTAGTACTACCTTAAATTCTCCCTCCTACCCTGTGCTTTTGTATTCTAGGACAGGCCAGTCTTTTAGGGTGTTTCTGACTCAGGACCTGTGCAGACAAAATACAGTGACAAAAGCCTTTAAACTTACACCAGCTTTCCAAAAACAGCATCTATGCATCCTACCAGTGTTCTACTGTGTTTAATACATGATGTTATTCATCAAGTAAATAACTTACTGTATGTGCTCATGAAAGCAGAGCAGTACAGAGATATCTAACTGTGCAATTTAACGAAATAAATTGTTCATGTCAGCCAAATCTTCCAGCTTGTCATAGTACACAATGTAAAAAAATTGGGATCTGAATCTTTCTATCCTGTGTATTGCCTGAGAGTAAGCCACAAAGTCAGAGAGAAAGCAGTAGCTATTTTTCAGTAGCTGCATGGGATTTTTAGTACCATTACCAATACATGACCAATATTTTAAATACAATAAAACCTGCTTGTATATGTGCTAAAATAGTCAATGAATAGTAGAGTGTGTTAATGTACATGCTTTTCTTAACAAAAACCACGTAAAACATATGTTGCTGTTACTAGCAGATGGGAGGCTGACAGAAAACCAGCACTTTGTTTTACATCACTTGGGTTTGATTCATAGCCTCGTGGTACCGTTTTCCTATAGCACAAGTTTGGCATTCATTGAATTCTGTATAAAAGAGTAAGTCTTGTTCTCACAAAATATCAGTGGCTAAGTGCTGTTTCATCTTTCAAGCTAAAAAAAGTGTCCTACCACAAAATCAGGATAGAATACAAGCCAGTGTTGACTATTGTGTCATTTAGGGTTTCCTTTGTATCCCTAATTGCCTTTAGAGATCGTTAATATGTTTGGGTTTTAAACCTCTCTGCATATAATGACCTAATTTTGCAAATACTATGAATGGCCAAAATAGGATTGAATTGTTAATAGATTTAAAAAATTGCCTGCTCAGTATTTTTCTGGTTTTTTATATATATTTACCACTTATTTTCTTTTTTTTGCAGATTGTAGCCTTGCGTGAACAAAATGCACACATTCAAAGGAAAATGGCAGCTGGGGAAGGGTCTGCTGAATCAGAGCATATTGAAGGAATGGAGCCAGGGCAAAAGGTTCATGAAAAGGTATAAAATGTTAGTTTTCATTAAATCTAACAATCAGTGTGATAAATAATCATGCTTTAGGTCTTAGTAATGTGAATATTTTATGGGATGTCCATTTAGAGTATTGACTGCCTACTGAAACCAATATGAAAAAATTAACTTGTTTAAATGGAGAACAAATGCAAATGGGCAGGTCCTTGCTCTTTGATAGGGTATTGAGTTAGACCCATAGCTTATAATAAACTTTTCTTGAAATTTTTTGCATAATGCTACAATTTTGAGTACTTTATGCTGCTGAGTGATCCTCTGTTTGTTGCATACAAAAGAGCAGGGTGTAGTGGCACCTGTGTGTGGAAGGCTGTATATGCAAACATTCCTACAAAAATAGACCTTAAGGGGATGACAGAGACTTAAAAACTAGAAAAAGTAATTTTTCTCTGTGCTCTGTATAGATGTTCTTCAAATTCATGCCCGTGCTCATGTAGAGAGAAGCTGGTTACTTAGCGCTCCTTCAGTAGGAAATAGGTATATAGAATTCAGGCCAAGTATTTGCTGCTTAATGCTGAAAGACAACAAAATGTAGAGACTGATTTAGAAAAAAGGGTTTTCCTTAGCCTTAGATTTCCATATTGATAAAAACCAAGTTGAGCATCTTCCTCTTTTGCTTCAGAATTATTAAATTAAAATGATAGCATAACATAACATTTGGCAGACAGCTGAAATGAGTAGAGCTGCTGCTTAGAATTGTGCATTTTTGTGTAATGCCATATGATGAACAGTGGCATAAATCATACTTAGAGAAAATATCTGTCATCATTACTTATTTTATAGGCAATCCAATTTACAATGGTGCACTTGCAGTGCAAGCATTAATTTTACACATTTTGCAGTTTATGTGTATTTTCCTTTGAGTAATCTATGTGTTTGAGAAACACACAGTAAATGCTGTTCAGCTACATTCCCCTCTTTGCAAAATCTTACAGTCACATCTGTGGAATTTTGATAAACAGTGTACACCCCACTCGCTTGTGCTTTTAAGTACAACCACGCTGTTTAGCTGAAAATCTCTGATTTTCCACTTGCTTTGCAAGCTGTGTCTTCTGATTTGAGCCACTGGGTTCATTGCTTGTAAACAGAACTAAGTGGAAATAAGACTATCCATCCTTTAAGAAATCTGTATATATAAACACTAATGAGAGGAATGAAATCCAACATAACACATTATTATCAATTTTTTTATTGAATGTTTCTATGGTATTATGCCAGAAAACTCCTATGCTTCCTAATAAAAACAATTTATGTTGGTCAGGTTAAGCTGAAATAAAGGTTTGTGTTTACAAGTTTTTGCTCCTTATGGTAATGAAAGCATACTGGATATGGAGTTAAGAGAGGCTGTATTGACACCAGATCAGCCAGTGCACTCTAATTCACGTCCTTTGCACTAGCTGCTCTCTACCTTTCTACATTTACCTTAGTGGCCATCATCAGCTCCTTACTATTCAGGCAAGAGAAACTTAAAAGCTAGCAAATATAGAAACTTGCAAAGAGGCCAACTTGCACGAAGAGAAGAGCTTTAAAGCACTTCGAAAAATTATTTCAAAGAACACCTGACAAAGATCACCTGCTGTGTGAATTAAGATGCAACCATTTCTGTTATCAGACAGTCTCCTACTTAGATCCGTGACCACTTGCTGCCACCGAGATCCTTCATTTAATCTCTAAGGAGAATAGCCTGATTTCCCCACAAGCAAAAGCCAGGAAAGAGAGAACTCCCAGCGAATAAAGTGCCCATTGTGAAGTCTATTGAGAGGCAACTTGGGATGCCGCAACAAATTTTCATGGAAATGAACAGCCAAAAATAAGATACTGTGAATAAGTAGTTTGTTTTCAAATAAACTCATTATTTCCTACTGGTATTTATTTCAGCTTCCATAAGAACCATGAAAGCTGAATTATTCAGTAAAACAGTATTTTCAGAAATGATCATATGCAAATTAGGAAGTGTTGAAGTTGCTTTGGAATAGAGGGGATCTTCTGATATTTGTACACCTTAAATGTCCACCATTACAGTATCCCTTTCAGTTGTAATTATATTTTGCTTATTTCTCTCCCATAATGGAGAATATTCCTAAATTCTCTGCCACATATTTTAATTCAAATATATAAAAAATCATTACAATAATTCTTCTGAAGTTAATGGAGTTTTATCAGAGACTAATTAACCTGAGGAATGACTATTTTTATCCTCGAAGATGCCATGGATGTAGCAAAAGTTTCCTGCTTGACAAATCCATTTCAGTATGGATTTCTATTACACTGAAGGCACAAAAGCTAAGTATTTAAGTGCAGTGTAAATCTGGGTGTTTCTCCTTGGAAGCACACTGGTCCTACCCATAGTAAGGGCAGTTTTACTGACAGAAATTGGTAATTTCCTTCAGAACAATACCAGAATCAAATGGAAACAGACACATATACCAGGAAAGGTAAAAGAGCCTGGTACTTTCGGTGCAATGAAGACCAGGTGTTACGTTTTATGAGGAACTCAGAGCCATATATAATTACTTTTTGCAAGAACTAAACAGTTGGTTCTATTTTGCTTTATAATATACCTCAGGCTGTCATATGTAGCTTATTTAAGAATCACATTTTTTCTTCTTACTTGTAACACTAACATATTACAATAATTAAATCAAATGTTCAAAATTAAATCAGTAGGTTATGAATACAAAAATCTGTGGAAACATTGACAACATTGTATCCTATAGGAGTGAAAGGTGTTTTGACAAGGCAAACATAGTGGGCTAAAATGTTCAGAGTGCAAATCAAATACTATTAATAAAAACAGCAAGTGTCTTTAAGCGCAATAGTCAGAATCTGTTCTGGTTTTTGTACTTGATTATTTTTGGATTTTCTGATGTATGTTTTTTGTATGATTAATAGAGCACTGCAGAAAACTTCCAGTTTCAGTTTTTACTGAAAAAAGTTTATATTACATGCACTCCTTTGTTTTAAATGAATAAAAAAGAAATCTTTCCTTTCAACTGGTAGCATAGTGAAATGGCACAGAAAGGAGTGAAGGAAGGACGTATGGAGCCCTCATCAGAAGCATCATTTAAAACTAGGACTTAGTAATGAAAGAACACCAACTGTCAAAGGGGTTTCTGGAACTTAAAGAAAAGTTGGCTGTAAGGTCACTTTGTTTACCTGTTTTCTGAGTGTAGTCAGAATGCAAGATGTATAAAATGTAGTGGGAGTGATGTATAAAAAGTAGTGGGAGATGTGAATCGTGACCCAAAGCATGTACATTCTAAATTAGAGAAACAATACACTTCAGACACAAAATAGATTTGATAAGCAGATGATGGGTTTGTTTACAAGCGGTGCAGAATCCTTCTGGTTTTCTAATCATCTCATTCCGAATTGGTATTGATAAGGCTAATTAAAGAATCATGTGCTGAGGGGGACTTAATGAAGACTGGCGGCTTGACACACCTGGTGAGGTGAGGAGTATTGAGTGAAAGGAATCATGGATATAAGCTGCAGCTGGCTTAGAAACCTTCATGAATCTAAGGAGTAAGTCTAGGAGTGTATGCAGTATTCTTTCAGAAAGAGTCTAGGCAAATATTTTGTAAGTACTGTTCTTCTTAGTAGTTTAGTATGTCTGCATGACTATGAATACTTAGTGCTCACCACTATAGCATAAAGAGCTGTATTACTTATGCATGGTTTAAATGATAAGTCAATAGACTACTCAAATCTTTGTCAAGAAATCAGTTCTTTGCTTGTTTCGTATAAGTTAATTTGCCTTTCAGTCATATGAGTTTCTTTTCCTTTTTACCTAGTAGAAGCCCCTATATGCTATGGCATATTAAGCCTGTTAAAACACAGCTTTTTAAGGGGAAATTTTGCAGGGGAATTTCACATTTCAAGTACTCTGATAGCTGACAGCATTGGCTGACTGACCTTTGCTTGATGATTTACTGCAAGGAGTTGCCAGGACATAATTTCTAATAGTAGAATGGGGAGACTACAGAGAAAAAGGTGCTAATCAGGGCAAATGAGGACAGAGGTTGTGTGTATACTTTGGTTTGAACAGCTGGATAGCCCTTACAATAAAGGAGCAGCAACTGATTGCTCTCTTTGACATGAGAGCTCAGAAAGTCATGTAATAGTGTAAAAGAGAAATGGGCAGGCATTTTGGAAGAGACCAGCAACAAGAAAAAAAACACCCACCCATCAAGTGAATGCCCTCCTCTCCCTCATTTTGCAAAAGGATTAAAGTGGGATGGATGATCACGGGCATCATAAAGATGCATTAGAGCTGAAAGCTGATCAGGAAACAGACATTCTAGAGCTTTAAATGGGTAAAAAAACTAGGAATCTTTCAATGGCTCAGTAGAAAGTGCAAGAAACTGAGGATGTTTAGAGAGAAAGGTGCTGTAGAAGGTGGCTATTTTTACATCAGTAGTGGGGTAGCGAAAAAAAAAATCCAGTTGAGAGAATATTGTATTTGATAGCTGATTAGAGTTTGGGGACGGTTCAGAGTAACTGAAGAGGACATCTCTAATGATCAGGAGATTACTGCCTGACACAGACCAAAATGTGCGAAACAACCTAGAGAAGTAGAATAATATTCAAACACAGAGGCAATCAAACACTTAGAAATGACTGTGACAGCTTACGTGTAATGCTGCTGGTTTTGGCATAGCTTTACACACTGGTTTGTGTACTGGTTGGATGGATGAAGATCATGCTGTTTTTGCTTGTTTAGTTGTCCTTTGGGATTGGTCTGTTGCATAGCAATGTAACTCTGTTAGTATCGGTTTCTTTTGTATGAGGCATTTGAATGGAATGGGGTGGAAGAACTCTACACTATAGCAAAAAGCATCCTCTAGTAACTTACTTATTCTTACATCTCAAACAGCATCAGTAAGTATTACTCTTTGTAGCACTGATTTTTTACTCTTACTTTCATAAAAGTGACCTGTATAATTTACCTTCCTTTGGTGGTTATTTTACTTACTTTTTGATACGTCTATACTACAGAATTCAGACAAGTTTATTTGACCTGCGAAGTAAATTGTATTTCTGTCTCTTCCCTGGTGATGTGGCCTTCATGACCAGATTCTCTAAGCTGGAAGGAACATCTCCACCATTATAGAGCTAAAAATATTTTTTTTTTTTGCCTGGGATTTGGGACCAAATTTTCCAAATTTCCATATGAGGACCATGGTGCAATGGGGATTTTTCGTGCAATGAAGTTGCCTTTTGAAAAGTAATCCTTTTGAAAAGAATTTAGAGAGTGTCTTAGTAAAGACTAGACATAAGGCACACAATTTTAGGGTTTAAATAAATAAAAAAGGAGAATACACATACACACAGAAGCCCCAACCACACAACCCGTGTACTAACACCATAAAAATACTTGTTTGTTCTAGGACTTCTAAAAGACCAGAATTCTGAATTTTTAGATGACTTTCAATTGTTCAAAGGTACCTTATGGTTAGACAGAGCTTAATTTAGTTCTCTGATGTGGAAATGCTTATGGGCATCCTGTGAATCACCTGTGCTTGTACTACCAAAACTAAGAGGCACAAAAGAGGAGTTCTGTCAAATTAATGGGTCCTGTCTCTGCTGCAGATTGTTCAGAGATAACCCCATGAGATATTATTGGTTTCCTTCTCACCACTCTCTGAGGTTAAATTCTAGCACAAAATACATAATTAATTACTGGTGGATAGTATTTAAAGCAAATATTTTGTGTCAGATGTTACACAAGTGGAGAGAAAATATCACGTGGAGGTGCTTTTTACTGTTCTTGGGATTTGCTTTTCAAAAATTAGGTTTTCATGTATATTTTACCATGTATGTAGTTGAACATAAGTTATTTCTACAAAATAAAATGGTAAAGAACTTTGCTATATAACCTGGGACAATTTTACCATTCCTTTTGCTAACTTCTGTAGACTGTTTTCTCTACTTTTTTAGTAGAGTCGTAGTTTTCTCTACTACTCTTTTTTTAATTTTATTTTGCTTTATGTGTAGCTCCAATCGTTTATCTCAAGTATTATTTATTGCTTTAAATTTAAGGGTTTAATTGAAAGGGCAGTATGAATTAGATTAACAGAGACTACAATATTCTGGGTATACAAGGTGTCACCCCAAGACACCTTATTTTACAATTTCTCATGGTGTTCTTTTAGCCATTGTTCTTGGTTTTTACTAGTAAACTGATCTGCAGCTGGTTTTCCTTGTATTATCTCACGGTGGAGAGAAGCAGCAGTATGGGGGGGATTTCTGGTTATGCGTAATGCTCCAATTTGCTGTCCTCCTCCCTGCTGACACTCCTACATGAGAAACAGATTGTCTTACTGGAGTGCTTTTTGAATCTTGAAAGAAAGAAAACCAGATTTCAGGGATGTTATTTTCCTTTTCATACTGTTCAGTGGTAGGGAACATTTACTTTCCTCCTCCATTTCCACAGACCCTAAGAAATTAAAATTTTACTTCTCCCCTTTCCACCCCAAACAGTTCTTGCTTCATCCCTATTGTCCCATCATTCCTGTCTCTGCAGTGTCACCTGTTAGAGTTAGTACCATCACTGTCATTAGATTTACTTGATGATTATTCCATGCTTTCTGTTTCTCTTCCTATTTTGTTTCACTATATTTGGGTGAGTGTGAAGGCTTTCTTTATGAAGAAAGTGTATCTCTAAAACCCTTAGTAACCACCACTTTATTTATGTTATTTCAGTTATTTATCTGGTGTGGTGATATAACAGAAAAAAAGGCAAAAAAACCCCTCAGCTTACAAAACCCCACAACAGGCATCCTCTTGCTGTTGCTCTTTCCCTCATTCTTCCCAGGAGAGGAGGAATGCAAGCACTGCATTGCTGGGTAGAGATGTCATTGCTCATGTACGTCATTGCTCGTGTACCTTTGTTTGCTCTGACCTAGCCCAAGATGAGATGTCTTAAGGTTCTGTTGGACCTTTCAGTCTGGTGCCAAGCCAGATTCCTCATGTGGCTGAGAAACCTGTGGAAAGGGGCAGGAGTAGAGGCCAGAGGCCCTTACAGTGTGTGTAGCAGGCGAGCACACACTGCAGCTGTGTGTACCTGCCATGTCTGTAGAAAGCAGGAAAGATGAGGGGGAAAATATCTGATGATGCTGTTACAGAAGCATCGAAGTCTGAATAAGTAAATGTGATAGAAACAGATGGACTATCTGTATTGGGTAAACTAGTTGGCAAAAAAACTCTCAAAGCACTGAAGCATGTGAGCTATTTGTTACATTTCTTTTTTTTGAGGGAAGAATAGTAGATCCTTTTATGTGAACTAATTGAGCTTAAGGAGTGTGTCCATATGTGGCTTCTTCGTGACCACTTTTGATAGCATCATAAAATTTGTTGAAGACTTCATCTGGATAATTAACTTCTAAGGCAGATCTAGGGACCATGTACATTTTTTGTTTTCTCTGCTAGATCATTTTGACCAGTTCTAAAGTTTTCTTTAACATTCCTTCTTTAAAGATTTCCTAATTGTTTCGGATTACTTTCAGTACTTCCTTTTCCACCACCACAACTAATTTGACACTATTTCTTCCATTCTGGGGGGATTT
The DNA here is from genome assembly GCA_013397865.1 of Struthidea cinerea. Taxonomy (NCBI): domain Eukaryota; kingdom Metazoa; phylum Chordata; class Aves; order Passeriformes; family Corcoracidae; genus Struthidea; species Struthidea cinerea. The sequence continues at coordinate 59,932 of VZTI01003938.1, read as the reverse complement.
AGGATAGTATAGGGATATGATACTTAAGAATGTCTACTTCGAAAGCTTTTTTTGAGCATGCTCTCCTGAAAAGATTTCCTTTAGTGCTTCAGGTAATAATTAGCAGAGATCTATTAAATTTCATTGTTTTAAACATTCAACTTACTGTTTATTTACAAATGATTGTAATTCATATACGGCAAAGACATTGTAATTGTTTTATTAATTGCAATGGATTGCAATTAATACACAGCATCAACAACAAGAAGCTCATTGAATACCAGGAAACAAAAAAATTCAACAAGATAAAATAAATTCAGCCAGAGAAAGAAAAAGAAAAGAATCAAACAATTACAAGACAAGGGGCATGGACATTATTCACAAACCCAGTAATAGAGAAGATGCTGCAGTTCTGTCACTCCAGCTTATTCCATAAGAAATTTCTCTGGAGCAGGGGAGGTTCCTGCTCCTGTCACTAATTCAGAAAATGAATTTGAATAATCATCTACAGAATGTCTTTTGCTTCTACTGACATAGCATATTTTCACATTCTTGTTCAAACTATTTTTGTGTGGGAGAGAGGGGAAATTATTACCATAACTGTTGATAAAAACCCTCCTTAAAAACTGAGGAATGTTATATCAGTTAATCCTTGAATTAATTCTTAATAACGTTCTGCCTGTTTTGAAGTGATTGCTGTATGTGATATACACATATAATAAAATATCATAAAATAATAGCAAGGCATAAAAGTGACGAAATATCAGTTAAAATCCCATGATAAACTTTTAAAGTATGCTTCAAAATTCTAAAAATACTAGATTTTAAACTGAGTTTTTAAAATTTTATTTGTGTCTTTACAGAAAGCTTTTTTTTATTCTGATGTTACTAAGGAAAATTAAAATGTTGACATTTTTAGTAAGCTGGGAATTTTAAATACCAACTAGCTCTAGGTATGATTACAGAAAAATTGTAAAGTAAAAGTGGACAATGATTAGAGTTAAAGCACTTTGTAAAAAGAGTTCATCAAAGAATTGTGAGTGAAGTTAATGTGCATAGATCAAAATACATGCATGCATAATTGTCAGTCATAGCAGTGGTTTAGTGGTGAGAGACAAATTCTAACTGCAGTATCACTTGTCTTTCCGGAAATCTCAGATACTAAGTAAATTAGTGGAAAAAGATTGTTTTTCAGGTTTAATTTATATGTAGTTTAGTTATTAATATCTTAAGAAAAAAAGCTTCCTTAATGAAAAGAGAATACTTCTCTTGCAGTGAACATACTCCTAGGTATCACAGGTTGCCATTTCATAATTACCAGGGCTTATGTTGCATAAGGTACATGAACACGTGCCATTTATTGCATTTGAGATTTACTATTTGGCTTATTATAACCTTGCAGCATTCCTGGACTGCTCTTCAGAGAGCTGCAGGGCAAATTCCATGCAAGATAAAATTTGCCAATCTGTGAAAACTGCTAAAATTGCAGTATGAGATTAAAACTCTAAAACAGATTATAATTTTCATAGATAAAAACTTTATCTTAAATTTTTAGCATGGAATAAAGTATGATGGTTTGGCTGTCTTATCCTGTTTGAGTATTTGAGTACTATTTTTTTGTGACTGCTGCATATTAATAGCATTTTGATTCAAGCAGACTAATTGAACACTTTCCAAACATCAAACTGAGTATAAATAAGTTCTTAATTTGCTATGGTCGTCTTACCATGGTGTCCTGAAAGTAGATTAATGATGGTTCAGCAGCTAACATAAAATATCTAAAATATAATTAGCTAGTGTAAAGAATACAACTTTGGAACTGAGTTATTTCGTGTAATGAATATTTAGAGTAATTTTATTCAGTGATGAACAGCATAGCAGGTAGTCTTGAGCTGGGTTCATTTTATGGCTGACTGAGAAAAGAATGTTGTTAAAGCCATTAAATAATGTTCTTAGAAGGTGCTAGAAGATTTCTGTAAAAGTGTATTTTGACAATAATAATACAAAGTGCTAATGAAAGTAATCCTGGTTTCCCCTCAGATCTTGCTAGGAATTTTTCATATATGCATTGCTATATACATTTTCACCTGAAGGACAATAAGCATCTTTTAGGGCCAACATTTCTCTATGATGTTTAAAATTACAGTTACAGCAAAATACTTTGTTCCTGTGCTCCATAATATAAATTTAACCAATAAAATTGTACATAATCAAGACAGCTAATGACAGGTTAGACACTTTGGTTTTATCTTTTCATGTTGCAGACCAAATCACATATTTCTGGTTTTGTTTGTTCTTTTTGCCTATTTTTTTTGACATGAGAGAATTAAATTTGTATGAAACCATAGGCTTAGCCTATGCTGGAAAAGGTTAATGTGAATATCTATTGTAAAGAGGCAATAACAGCAAGTCCTGCTGGTGAATGCACTTCTATCCTGAAATCATTTATTTGCAATATAAATCATATTGCTGAGATCATATCCTAAATGCACTGTGTGTAATGGAATCTTGATTTTTATTTTCTTTATAACTATATTCATACCAAGGCTTTCAGCAGCACATAAATTACTTCAGCAGAACTTGTTTCTAATGTAAATCTAACCAGTATGTTGTCCAGAGTGAAAGCACTTTCTGGTACAGTGAGTTTGTGATTTATTAATGTTGTTTCCTGTGTCCAGCATGGTGTATTTTGCAAATGACATTAACTTTGTTCAAGTAAAAATGCTGTATAAGTTTAGTTAAGATCAATGAAAGGAATTTCGTGATTTTTTACAAGGCTGTTGTCATATGTATTCAAATAGTAATAATGCCAAACTAAACTTTTTTATGTATAGTATTCTGCTCTTAAAGCCATTTTTTACATCTCTCTGTGATGCTACATTCTGGAATCCATTGATATGAACTAATCTTTTGCTATTTTTTCGTAACTATACCTGTCTTATATACCGTGAAAATGTTTTTTTCCTTCCTAGTTACTTTGGTAATTTTTAAAGTAATCTTTGCATTAGAAATTCTCTAGCTAGAGCCCACATTAAAAGGTAATTAATCAAAGCCACTTCTCCATTAACAGCGCCTATCAAATGGCTCAATAGACTCAAATGATGAAGCCAGTCAAGTCGTTGAACTTCAGGAACTACTGGAAAAGCAAAACTATGAAATGGCACAAATGAAGGAGCGTTTGGCTGCACTGTCTTCCCGAGTGGGAGAGGTAGAGCAGGAAGCAGAGACCACGAGAAAGGAGCTCATTAAAACAGAGGAAATGAACAGTAAATATCAGAGAGACATTAGAGAGGTAAGGAATTCACCACACTCACCTCATATTTCTGGATTGTTTTTCCTGTGATCTCTGCTAAAAACTGATAGAGGCCAATGTATATGGGCAGCAAAAGTTGAGCACTGATGAAAACGCTGAAACATAGGAGACAGAAAATTTAAATTAAGAAACAGTATTGGAAATTTATTCCTTTCTCTCAATAAATGAAAGTATAATTTAATTTTCCATCTCTTTCCTCCTCTTAAATTTGTGGTGTTTCTCAGTGTTCTCCAGCATATCATCTCTTAGGCAGATGTTCTCAGTATGTGTGGATTGTTGGCTTCTAGAATCTATTTTAGTATGTATTAGTTATCTTTCTGTTACACTGCTTCCTACAATACAGTTATTTCATATGCATTTATGTATGTGTGTGTATGTATATGCATTTGTATGCATATGTTTAACCTGTTATTTCTAGTATTCTGGAAGGAATGTTCCTTCACAGTTTCCGATGCTTGGCACAGGCTCAAAGTCTCTTCACAATACTTTTAAGTACTTAAAATACTTTGAAGTATTTTATCATTCTTATCTAGTTACAAAGACTAGATTTCACTGATCCAGGGAACTACAGGCCTGTCAGACTGACCTCAGTGCCCAGGAAGGTCATGGAGCAGATCATCCTGAGTGCCATCACACTTCATGGGCAGGACAACCAGGGGTTTGGGCTCAGCCAGCATGGGAGTATGCAAGGCAGGTCCTGCTTGGCCAACCTGATCTTCTTCTGTGCCAAATTAACCTGTGCAGTGGATGAAGGAAAGGCTGTGGATGTTACTTACGTGAACTTAAGTAAGGCCTTTGGCACCATCTCCCCATACATTCTTCTGAAGAAACAGGTGCACTCTTCACTGGGTGAAACACTGGCAGGATGGCCGTGCCCAGCGTGGGGTGGTGAATAGTGACATATCCAGCTGGTGACCAATCACTAGTGGTGGTCCCCAGGGCTCATGACTGGGTCCAGTCCTGTTCAATATCTTTATTGATGATCCGGATGAGGGGATCAAAGGCACCCTCAGTAAGTTCACAGATGACACCAAGTTAGGCAGGAGAGTCAATCTGCTGGAGGCCAGGAAGGCTCTGCAGGGGGATTGGAGAGGTTGGGTTGATGGGCCAAGGCCAGTTGTATGACGTTCAAGAAGGTGAAGTGCCAGGTTCTGCACTTGGGTCGCAACACCCCTGTGCAGTGCTACAGACTTGGGGAAGAGTGGCTGGAAAGTGACCCAAAAGAAAAGGACCTGTGGGCGCTGGTCAACAGCGGCTGAACATGAGCCAGCATGTGCCCAGGTGGCCAAGAAGGGCAATGGCATCCTGGCCTGTATCAGCAATGGTGTGGCCAGCAGGACCAGGGAAGTGATTGTCCCCCTGCACTTGGCACTGGTGAGGCTGCACCTCAAGTTCTGGGCCCCTCACTGCAAGAAAGATGTTGAGGTGCAGGAGCATGTCCAGAGAAGGGCAACAAAGCTGGTCAAGGGTCTAGGGCACAAGTCTAATGAGGGCTGCTGAGGGAGCTGGGGTTGTTTAGCCTGGAGGAAAGGAGGCTCGGGAGAGATCTTATTTCTCTCTACACTTACCTGAAAGGAGGCTGTAGCAAGGTGGGTGATCTGTTCTCCCAAGTAAGAAGTAACAAGACAGGAGGAAGTGGCTTCAGGTTGTGCCAGGGAGGTTTCATTTGGATATAAGGAAAAATTTCTCCACTGAAAGGGTGGTCAAGCATTGGATCAGGTTGCCCAGGGAAGTGTTAGAGTCACCATCCCTGGAAGTGTTCATGAAATATGTTAATATGGCATTTGAGGACATGGGGATGCTAGATTTATTGTGTGACTTGATGTTCTTAGAGGAGTTTTCCAACCTGAACGATTCTATGATGTGGTTCTCCTTTTCCACCACTGCTGCATTAAGTGACAAGGGGATTCTAATATCTCCGCAGTATTTAACTTTTGGCAAATATTGCTGTCTCTCAGACACTTGATTGCCACTTGCTGTTTATCTTTTAAATACCACATTACACTGGCCATGAGCTTAATTGCTTTCATTTCATTTCTTCCTAAGAAAAGCCGCCACTAATACGTTTGCATTTAGAATAATTACCAAATGCTGTGCAAAATCTGCTGTGAAATATATTTGTAAAGGTGGAAGTACCTTTGATTATTTCATACTGCCAAAAAAGATCATTGTCCTAGTGCAGAAAATTAAATACATGCAACAAGAAAGGGGTAGTTTATTATAGTGTAACTTGTACAAATAATTAAAGATTTTTTCTTATTTATTTTAACAAATTACATATGTAATAACTATTTTTATGTTGTTGGTTTTTTCAGCAGTACTCAGAAAGATCACCTGGATGTGGTCCACTTTAGGACTAGCTATTCGGATTCATTTGTATGATCATTATGTCTTGAAAAATAATCTCACTTTCTTCAACACTGCTTTCATGATGTAATAAAGCATAATCAGTAAGGCATGCCTATCAGTAAATATGTTCATTATGAAAGGTTATGTGGCAACATGTAAGTCTTCTCAAGAGCCAGACACAACTTTAAAGCTAATACAATTTTCTAATTTCACTAAAATTTATTGAAGAAAAATAAACAATGTAATAGAGAGAGAGTAATGAATAACCTAGCTAAATTATAGCAATTGACTTCAGTGAGACCAGCTTTTAAAACATAAGAAAACAGTTCAAGATTTTAGAGAAGTCCTACCCATAGCATATATGCATAACATACACATATGTCATGGTTATGTAGCCAACATTATGGTCACTTGTTTTCCTGAAATTTCAGGGCATGTCATGGGATGCCTGCCACACGTTCTTCAGAAGAAAATTTTAGCAGAGCCCAGAAATAAGTATAGGAATGTGCATGTAATTTTTTTCCTCATGTCACTGTAGTTGTGTTTCTACTATTATGTAACTATATAAATTTTTATAAATTCTGATCAGGCTGTTGTTTAAAAAACACGCAAGTAAATATGAGCTTTGTTTGCTATGAATTTTGCATTGAAAAATATAGAAACTAGAAACATATACAAAAGGTGAAGTTTGTTTCTGTTTGCTGTATTCAACTGCTACTACTGCACCAGGGGAGGTTTTGGTTGGCCATGAGGAAGAAGTTCTTCATGGAAAGGGTAATTGGGCATTGGAATGGGCTGCCCAGGGAAGTGGTGGAGTCACCATCCCTGGATGTGTTTAAGAAAAGACTGGGCGTAGCATCAGTGCCATGGCTTAATTGACAAGGTGGAATTGTGTCATAGGTTGGACCTGATGATCTCAAAGGTCTTTTCCAACCTGGTTGGTTCTGTCATTCTGTATCATAGCTACAAGAAATCCCAAAGGATTCTCTTTAAAACTGAAGATTTACTCCTGAGCATACCTTACACTCCTGTCTACTATTAGCATGAAAATTAAACCGTTATAAAATTATGTGGTATTTTAATTGTGCGATTCCTGATGGGGGTTTTTCTGTCACATCAGGCAATGGCACAAAAGGAAGATATGGAAGAAAGAATAACTACGCTGGAGAAGCGCTATCTCAGTGCTCAGAGAGAATCCACCTCCATACATGACATGAACGATAAGCTGGAAAATGAACTGGCAAACAAGGAAGCCATCCTGCGTCAGGTGCTGTACCTGCCTTAGTCAGTTGTTTTCTTAATACACAATGAAAATTAATGTCAATTTACTATAAGAGATTTCCATTAGGTGAATCTGTTCAGTTTCAATCAACAGATCAGTTAATCTAAAAAATCCTAAATCATTCAGCATCTCTAAGTGTCGTATCAGCTAGTACAGCTGTGAACAATAATTTCAATGTGTACATTCAATGTTGGAAAATAACTGTGTTTTCTGACAGAGTCTTGCATAAGTGTACACAGTCTTATTCCCTAAGTAGTGGAATATATTTGCTTCTTATGTAACAATTTTGGAATTTTATTTTCTAAAAAATAGTCAGAGCTAAAAAAATTCCTTTCTTCAGGAGAGATAAAAATTTGTGTAATATATTGTAATGATTTTACAGATTAGTAGACTGCAAATAAAGTTTTAAAAAGCTAAATGAACTGTGAATATATTTTAAGAAAGCTTATAACATGACTGTGCAGCTTTCTCTCATGGTACTTTGTTTCCATGGTGATCCCAAATCTGGAACGTAAACTGAACATAAAACACTGCTTTGTAATTTGAGGAATATGATATAAACTGAAAGCAAACATGAAATGAATATAATTCATACTGTATAATTCAAACCCATCCTCAGTATCAGACTTCTTTTTTTTGCCTAGCATGTTTTTAAACAATTTGAAGTCTTATTTGGGAAATTAGCCTGTGTGATATGACGTGATAATCTCTGCTTCTATAATTGTATGCAGATATATTTGCACACACATGCACACACCCCCCTGTGTGTGTGTATATATGCATTTGACTACCTCTTCAGGGAAATTAAGCCATCAGAACTCAAACTCTCAAGCTTTTGCCAGCTTCCTTAGACTATTTTAAGAGGTATCTTCAATTGTCAGAGAAAAAAAATACCCAATGATGGGAAAGGAAGGTACTTGTATTGGAGTTCTTATTGTTGCCAATGTAAGTCATGCTGTGCTGCAGAGTTCTGTCTACTCAAAAGCAGGAATCAAAACAACTAGGCTTAGAGTATATATGGTCAGACCTGAAGGTGATTTGCAGCACTGAGATGGTAAAAGCCTAGCTTTTCATACTTTTTTTAAGGATTAAAAAATGATCTACAATCACATGCCATTTTCATTTTGTCTTGTATTACCTGGATTGAACAAGAAAGCAGCAACCATTAAAGATCTTAATTATGTGGTGCGTCTCAGTAGGCCAGAAAATGCTGCAGTTATAAAAAGCCCTCTTATTTCTCTTTAATAGTTATCACAGAATAATCAATTTCACCTCTGTAAAATGAGATTTAATTGTAATGAATGAAATGCCAGTTTTAACTTGTCATAATATATGATTGGATTCATTCAGAAAATTTTTTGGAAATTTACTGACAGAATTCCATCCTTTCAGAAGTGTACTTCTTTCCCATTTTAGCTCATATGTAAACTTTTCTGTAAGTTGGACCACTTCCATTTAGAAAATTCCCATTTAACTGGTACCAGTACTATTATTTTACTCAGATAAATACCACATCCAGCAGTGGAGTTTTTCATCTTAATTAGTGCCATTTTACAACTCCTTTTATTCACCTTCCTTGGTCCTTGAGCCTCAAATCAGTAGTAAGAGTGGCAGCCGACATTGTTCCATGCTTGAGCTAATACCTCTCCGGTAACCCCTCCCATACTGAGGGGTGACTTGCCTGTTAGTGAGTTTTGCTATCATTTCACTGATACTTTAGAAAGGCAAGGAAAATCCCTAATGTTGATTTTTATTTTTTATTCTTGTTTATCTATTTTGGCCTTCAGTTGGAAGACAAAAACAGACAGCTGCAAGAGCGTCTTGAGCTGGCTGAGCAGAAGCTGCAGCAGACGATGAGGAAAGCTGAAACCTTACCTGAAGTGGAGGCAGAACTGGCTCAGAGAATTGCAGCTTTGACTAAGGTACTGAGAAATAGGCTCACTTCAGAAGCACCATTGCTTAACACTGATTTGCAACCTGATTCCTCACCTCCAGGACAAAACAAAGGTAGCATTGAGCCGATTCGAAAGAAGAAAATGCTTCCGGATAAGTATGGGCACAGGACTGGTTTCAATACCGTGTTTGTAATTCTTAGCATTTTGGTGATGGGAAAAGTAGCTATCTGTAAGTTAGCCTAGGCTATATTTACAAAGGAGTTATGTATTTCCAATACATTTGGGCATTACTTGCTCTAGGAGGACTCACTTTACTGTGTAAGAGTTTCTAATTTAAGGGTAGGCAGTGAGGGAAGTCCCTTTCCTACAGGTACTTAGTTCTTCTAGATGTTTTCATATACCATGTATATGAACAACACCTAGTTTTATTGCCATAAGTGCTGTAAAAGCAAATCCTGGTGGCAGGTGGGATCATTTGTGCAACACAAATGAAGACAACTTGCAGTACATGCTTACAAGGTTTGCTTTGAATGATTCTTTGTATCATATATATGCAAAGAAAAATGTGAAACCTTGAGCAGATTTCAAACTGTTTTTTCTGATAAATTTATTGTATGGCTGCTGTCTTGCAGAGACTTAAGAAGATAAATTTTCCATGTCGTGTTTTTTATATTTGGCCTCTAATGCTTTCAGGTGTGCATGTAGTTAATACTATAGCTCAAGTATTACCAGCTTCATAAAGACATATAATGAGGTTTACTCTTCATCTCTTAAAATCAGACAAAGAAAAATGCATTTAAGAGGCTGTATTATATATAATTCTGATTTATCGAAGCTTTCCTTTTTCTATTGCCAAGAAATACTTCTAATTATTTATGTGCTGAGCTATTTTTAAATTTGATGGACTTTTTCAGTTCTTATGTTTTTCCATTTTTAGTGAAGCCTTAAATGCTGAGCAGCTCATTAATAAAGTCTGATTGTTAAGTAATTTAGTCAAGTAGAAACAAAGAAAGGAAGGCTTTTGGGGGGACATGTGTGGGTTTTTTTTAATTAAGGCAAGATCATTATTCAGTAATCAAGAGTTTGTGCTGTCACTTTAGGTTTCTATGAATGGGTGTGAATCTGAAAGAAAGACTGAAAATTGGGGGAGGTGGTGGGGGGAGGAAGGCAAGAAGAATCAGCAAGAAGAGCTACATGAAATACCAAATAAATTTCATTGGATTTTGATAAAAAACTCAGGTGCACATAACAGCAATCCCTCGGCATTTTAACTTTTTTCCCCAATTGTTTCTGATTCAGCATATAATCATATATTCTAATGCCCTCAGTAGCTTAAAAATACTGTTTTCTATTTTAAGAGGATTTTTCCTGAATAAGTTCTCCAGCAATTAGCCACCAGTAAGTATTTGGCAGTCTCCAGCATGTCTTTTTTTGCAACTGCATTTTTCCTTGAACATATATTAATGACAAATATTGTAAGAAGAAATCCCATTTCAATCATGCAGAACACTCAGGGACTTCCATGAGATACTGTTGTGATTGTGACCATAAAGCTGCAATATACATTTCCGTTTGTCTTCTTACATTATTTCATGGGATGTGGCTAGAGAGCTGTGAACAGAGCTGATGCTCCACCCCGTTTCACTTTGATGTATTTGATCAAAGTTTTTGCCAAGTGGGAAACTCTGAGAAGTATGTGAGGTTATAATGCTGGTTCTGTTCATTTCTCAGTGATTACATGAAAAACTGAAGACATGTATTTCAGTTAAAATTATGCTGCCTAGGAATATGTGACGTGAAGAAGAATGTCATAATTTGGCCAAGAGGCTAAATATGCCTGTGGCATATGCATCTTGTATATAATGTCTTTGCAAACTGTAGAGCTTATTAAAGTGCTGGTTTGACAGCTCTGAAGTTTAAAGTCCATTACTTTTCGTGGATCACATAAATGTGGCTCTGAACCAAGGACAGCACTGTAATCACTGCAGCTTACTTAAGTAGTTTTAAGTTAACTCGCTGGTGTGCTCTTACATGTGGTCAGCTATTCACTGACAGCTGCAAGACTTACCTAAGGGGCTGAATAATGCTTAATTAATTTTGCCTTGGTTGGATTTTATGCCAGCATACATGCTGTCTGTAGGACCCAAATTATCTGGCTGCAGAATCCCCGAAGTCTGCCTACCTGAGCTGTGTGACCACTGCAGTGTCTATGTATATTAAGTGAAAGATGAGCCTGCAAATCAGCTACTACTGTGCTAAAAAAAAAGTCAAATCTGATTTGCCTTCCTTTAATACTATCTCAATGAAAGTGGCATCTCTGAGATTAATGGGGTTATAATCGTATGGAAGAGGTGAGTTAAGCCTAACATGCTTTATATGTATTTTAAAGGAAAGTAATATAGGTTATGTGCTTCACTATGGGTAAAATACAAGACTGATTACTTACATGTGGAGATAAACCAGAACATTTCTGTTCTGGATTTGGCTGTGATTATTTCCCCACCACCACCATCCCCATAGATTTAAAAGATGCATGTTGCAGTTCTGCATTCAATTTTTTATATTCTTGTTCATAATAAATCTGGGTTGGGATTCTGCAAAAGAAGGATATAGATTGTGATCCTTCTATGGTGTCAGTTTTTTTAATTAATTCGTTTTCCTTTTTTATGTATATAAGCTAGTGATACGTCTTTCTGCTACTTTTCCATGCCCAAACTAGTTCATAAGGAATGAACTTCCAAAAATTTGGACTTTACAGTGATCTTGGATAAGTACCCATAAATTTACCTGAATCATTTGAACTTTGGCTTTGTTTTCACTGTGTTCTGCCCGTTGGGTGAGCAACTGGAGGGTTAGTCAGCCTGTTGCAGACTAACCTGGAACAGCATGATCCCATATACTGTGCTGTCCTGCCTGGCCATCACACTGGTATCTGTCTGGTCATGACAAGTAGCACAGCTCTCAGCATGCATCCCAAGATTCAGATTCCCATGACTCATTGAGCCACCTTCTACTCACTCTCACAGTATTGATCTGTTTGCCTGCCCTGGAGAAGAGGCAGCTCCTAATAGAAAGAACCTCCCTCCTGTATTAACCTTTCTTTATCCCATGAAATGTTTATTTTGCTCAGAAGTGACAGACATTGGAGCATCCAGAATCTTCAAATGGTTAGTCTGTCAAACACAGTTCCTCCTTGCATGTGTTCAAGGAGGGGTCTAGCAGAGCCAGCCAGGATCCACCTACTTCCATTCACTCACTCCCGCTAGTAGTCCTTCACCCCTGGGTGCTTGTGCAGCAGAGGTACCAAGTTACTTCTCTGATCACAAGACAGCAGTGAGCATTTTACTCCATCATTCCTGTATGCAGGTCCCCAGAAGTACCAGCCATGCTTTTCAGCTGCATTAGAGAAGCACTGAGAGGGAGAAGAGGAAGCCATATCATAATAAACCACATTTAGCATAGTAACACCTTCAGTTAATTTTAAGGGTGATAAAAAATGACTTGAGAGTTGGAGGCAAGTGGGACATAATGCTTGTTTTGTGCCAGTGTGGGAATGTGGTTTGCTTTAAGCAGGGAAGAAGTTGCAAAACAAGTAAAAGGAGAATGTCTGCCATGAAAAGGATGCAAAGAGGAAAAGGCAGTTCCCCTGCGAGGAGTGGATGTGTTTCATACAGAAAGCTCTCTGAGAACAAGGGAGAGAGAGGAGATGTTGTGTTAGCTGGAGAAGGAAGTTGATAAGTCTTCTTACAGGCTAATAAAAATATAAATCTTTGAAGGGGAGGAAAGCCAAAGAAAATTTCACATTTACAACACATTCCTGTCTTCTCAAAATACCCCTCTTATTATGCTTCCCTTTTCTCAGGAGATTTTGCCCTGATAGGAGGAAGAAATGAAAGAAGCAAACTGGACAAAGCTAAATTGGAGGAGTTGCTTACTAAACTTAGGAGGTACAGAAGGTAGTGGGAAAATGAAGGAGGGGAAAGAACCTGTGACTATCTAGTGACTGAAATGTTGGGGTTTAGAAAAAGGGGATGCCTAAGCCAATTCATTTTGTCACATTGGTAACAGGTTAGATGTGAGCAAGCAGCTGATAACTTTGTGAGCTGTTGCAACTCTGTCACCATGGTCACCTATTTTCACCTTCAACTTCATAGCTCAGTTCAATAATGCATTCTTTCTTTGTGAATAACTCCCTTATTCCAAGGATAGACTAAAGAATGTCTATCCTATTAGTCTAGGATAGACTAATGCACCATAAGATGCCAGTAGAAAATCTGGAGAGTGCAGGTGTTCAAAAGTCGAGGTCTCAAAACTGGGGAAATTGCTTGTGCCATTAGAAAAGTTTAGATTTGTTTCTGCAGCTCAGCACAAGGAAAAAAATCTGACACCTATATTGTACAAGTGATTTCTGCATCTGAAATTGGATTTCTCTCTTTTCAACTAAGATACAAAGACCTAGAAAATGTGCAGTGCCATCAGTAACAGATGATTTGAAAGCAACATCTTTTTTGTGGGCGCATTAGCAGCAGGAGCACCAGCAGAATTTTAACAGGGTTAGAGATCACACAAGCTGCTTTGGTATTCCCTCAATGCAGAGTTTTCCTGCCTGTTACTACCTTGTGCTGGCTATTCCATGGCATGTAGAGTGCAAAGTGAACATTTAGACTCATGCTGTTTTCTCATAGGGGTCAGACATCATTAGTTTTTGTCCATATATTTTTAATCCAGTTGAAGATGCATGATTTCCCGAATCTATTTATAACTGAATGTTCTGGCTAAATGCTTCAAATGCTAGTTGCTGAATACCACACAAAGTGTCTTATTAATCCTCCCGTACTGAGTAGGAGCAAACAGGCACACAAGTTTTATATTGAAGAAAGAATGTAGGGTAAGGTCTGCCAAGCAAGTAGTCATGTGAGCTCTACTTTACAGTTTTTAACTCAATTAACTCTTAGTAAAACAATTTGGAAGAAATCCAGCTCTTCTTTAGGAACCTCAGAGCCCACAGTTGTTCTGTCTCACGTGTGCCTAAAATTCTGCTACAGAAACATGACAAGCAATGGTGTCTCAGCCTCTGCCTTGTGCCTCAAACTACAAGGCTGAGATGGACACATTCAATATTTGTGTCGTAGGCTGCCAAGTCTCTCAAAGAGCTTATTCCAGCGATGGTCTGATTAAGATGCATGAACCACAAAAAAGTGAAACTGCCACAGGTATACCAATCCTAAGAGCATGGCCTGGAGAAGTCCTTAAGGAAGGATTTGAAAATCCCTTAGCTAACAGCTGACTTGCTACAGGGTTTTTTTGTTTGGAGGGATCTCTTTGAGACCTAGGTTGGGGGCCTTCCTCAGTGTGAAGGGCAATGGGAGGTGTTGAAACCCTTATTTTGGGAGTATGTTCCAGCTGGGGCCACTGGTTACTGGAGCTCTTTGTCTGCAGGTGGGTTTCTGCAAGTCAGAGAAGATAGGAGTACATACATGTGCTTCTGTCTGCCCTTTTGATCCCCATCCCTGCTGCAGGGGACTGCTCCTGCAGTTGGCACGTAATAACTAGTGGTTAGAAATCCCTAAGCAGCGTTAGAGCCCAGAGTAGGTACTAAGTCTCTGCACCTTGCTCCCTGCCAGACAAGCACTTGAGCCTAATTATTGATTATCTTGGCTATAAAATAATTTGGTCCTTTTAGAGTAATACAGAATAACACTTTCAGAACAAATGATAGATTAAGGAAACATAAAATATTCTAACACATTTGAGGTGTTTAGAATAATGATGTTTGTTTTGATTCGAAGGCATATTGAGTTTCAATTAATTTTCAAGTTTCTCTGTTCTACCAAAGACATGCAAAGGTAGATGTTTCCTTTTATGCTGAAATGCAAAGTACAGGTACTCTGAGACACATTCAGGAAGACTTTTTTATCTAGGATTTACATATGAAAATTTTAGTGTTCCAATGAAATAACTGAAAACTATAATGCAAGATTTATATATAGCTTAAACATATACCTTGCTGAATTATTAAAGCAGCAGGAAGTTTTGAAGTAACATGTACCTATAAGAATCTAAAGAGAACATCATGTTCTTTCGAGAATGTTGTCTATATAAAAATTCAGATAACATACATAATTCTGACAATAATTTCATTCCTTCTCTTCTTCCCAACAATTATTAGACCTAATACCACAATTATTTTCTGCGTTGAAAAGATCTGCTAGAGGGCTAAGGTATTATGGCATGGTTTGGACTGAAAAATTTTCAATTTAGTTTGAAAAAAAAGGTAAATTCTACAGCTAACTAGACAGACTGTCTTTTCAAGGACAGATTATGACTGACAGCACCACATTTCAGAGGACTTGAATGAGATACCTTTGAACCTAGAGATTTTTACTTTGGTTATCTTCATATTTTGCATTAGGCTGCAATTAAGTGTATGGAAGTAGTCAATTTTAAGTAACTTGCTTTTGAGTTTCACAGTCAGCTAAAGCTTCTAAGGAGTTAATTTTGTAGGAAGGTGTGCCCAGGGGGTACTATATCTCCCTCTATGAAAATGGCTTCAAAAGAGGTAGAATTACTTCAGTCTTCTCAGAGCTTTGATGACTTCAAGTCATCTCATGACCCTTGGAGATGCATTAAGGGAAGGCCTTGAACCAGTACTGCAGTCAGGACTCAAAAAGGGGAAAATTCTATTTTCTCCAGAGCAGGATAAAACTTGATCACTCTGTGGAAAGATATATGTTCCACAATCACAGGGACTTAACTTTTTCAACCATATTTTTCTAATTACCCAGTTGAGAGAGGAAGTGGTGCATTAGCACTTGTGTGCTGAAACCAACCAATACATGAAACTGAGTGATAAGTTAACGAACATCATAGAAGTGTTGTTGCTGGTCGAAGATGTAATAAATAGACAAAAGAGTTTCAACTAATAAATAAGTTCAAGTACATCACAATGTGCCTGCTTCATGATCAGAAACAAGAACTGCACTTATTAAATGAGTTTAATTACAAAGACTTTCTCTTAAATTTTGCAAGAATTTGAGTTTTGTGAATATACTATGGAAAGAATACCAGTGATCTTCAAAATTAAGCAGTATTCCTGTATTTATACAAAGCAGAATTTTCTCATGTGGATGTCTTCATATCAAATCTGCAGTTTATATTTATAAATGACTAGATCACAGGATTACTTTCTGTATGAACTTTTGGTCCTGATAATACTACTGAGTTTAAGTTATGGGTAATTTTAAGTTATTATGAACATCTGGCATTACTTTGATATCTATTCCTAATTAATCTGATAAATCATTAGTAGATAAGCATATGAAAAATAGTCTCACTAAAAATACAGATGTAAAATTAGCATTTCTCGTGTATATTAAAGTTTGATCATCTGAAGATGGAGTTCAGATGTCTTTTTGAGAGAGGGTAAATCTGACAGAGTGAAATAGCATTTGACAAGCGCGAGCTCACAACTCAGTCATCAGTAGCACTCTCCATATGCCTTATGCACATTCCTGTTTCCATAGCAACAAAACCAATATAGCATTTCCCTTTTATAAAGGGCTTTTAAAATTTTTGAATAACATAGACTTGTTTGATATGACAATAGCATGAATATTCGTGTTTTGCCACAAATGACCTAATTAAGGTCAACTTCTGTCAGAAATAGTAATGAGTCTTTGGTTGGATTACCATTTCCATATTCAGTAATAACTTTTCATTATTATTAATGAATTTTTATTTATAGGTTCTTCTTTTATCATATCACCTTGATCTTCCAAAGATCCATGAGGGTGGATCTTTTCAAAGGGATGAAAACTATATTGTTTATTTGGATGAAAGGCCTTATGTAGTGTATTCTAAAATGGCATATGAAAGCTTGACCCTTGTCTCTTCTGACATTCTTTCCCTTTTCTAGAAATTAGGGAATGTACCATGACATTGCATAGTGGTGTAACTGACCGAATCCATTACTTAGTATTTATGCATTATAATCATTCCTAGAAAATGGTAGAAGAAATGTACAGGAATTTCTGATGTTGGCTTCTGAGAGTCCGGTTCTGGTGTTCAGTTTACAAATTGAAAAAAAAAAAAAAAAAAAAAGGAGAGAAACAACATTAGATTAGACAGGATCGCTTTGAATCCATTCTGTAGTAATGTGTCATCAGCCAGCCATCACTAACCTTGAACTTCCATGTGTAGGTTGATAGCTTCTTTAGCATTCCATTATTTTCCGTTTCTCCACATCAACTGCATCTTATTCACCAAGTATCAGTGTAGTTTATTCCATGTAAAAATCTGTCAGTTAAAAGAATTAAATTTTCAGTCACGCTTTTCTTTTAAGCATTCTGTGCTGTGTTCTGTTCAGTGTCAGTGTCTTTAGTTCTGATTTTTCAATTTTGTCCCTCTCCTTTTCCTTGACTTGTTAGTCTGATCCAACCTCTTCTACCTCATCTGATGATTATCAATATGTTATGGAAGCTAAACTACAAGAAATGATCTCCATACGTAGGAAGGTAGTCCTACTGGACTTTACTTTCTATTGCTAAATAGAATCCATCTGATTTGTTTTCATTTTCTTTAACTTTTTTTTTTTAATTGATAATCAACCATCGTGCAGTTCAGTGCTTCAGGAGCTTACAATTTTACGATGGCAGGTTTGTGTTCAAACCATGCACAGTCTGCATGTTACATTTGGCTGATTTCATTGCTCATAAATAACTCCGATGTTTTGCTGATGCTTGGATGTAACAGGCCTTTGTAGCTGACACATTTCAAGCAATGCTGTTCAGCTGCCTGTTTAAATAAAGTTTATTTTTGGAAAACTAAGTTTGCAGTTAGTAGTAGCTTGCTTTATGTTTTGTTTAAACTTTACTGAGAAAAAAACTTCCAAAGCCACCTAAATTACAGCAAGTCTTTCCATTTTTTTACAGGCAGAAGAAAGGCATGGAAACATTGAGGAACGTATGAGACACTTAGAAGCTCAACTTGAAGAGAAGAATCAGGAACTTCAAAGAGTATGTGTATTGCAAACAGCTTCTGTGCACTTTTCATTTGCCAGTATAGTGCTACATTATGTACTCCAGCGCCCAAACCTACCTAACTGTAAATGTTTTATTTGTAGCAGTGATGGCAGCGTTTTCCTACTTTACTTCACCATCTTAATATACTAGTTTATGTCTAGTTGCAGAGTTGAAAACATTCTACTGTTACAAAAATGGATGTACATTTATCAGTAACTGTAATTACATTTCCTAAGGAATTCTTCTAGATGGTTAGTTACCTTTTTTTTTTTAATTTTTTAATGATACAAGTCTGTACTAGTTAATTTTGGACCCTACCAATCTGTCTCTTCTATTCTACATTAAAGGCAAGGCAAAGAGAAAAAATGAATGAGGAGCACAACAAAAGATTATCGGATACTGTAGACAGACTTTTGACAGAATCCAATGAGCGTCTGCAACTACACTTAAAAGAGAGAATGGCAGCACTCGAAGAAAAGGTACAGTACAAACAGCAGTATAAAATTTAGCTTAATAAAGCTAAATGTATGTTCTACTTCTATCAGGATGGAGGCATCGTGATGATTTTGTATTACCAATATTACTACAAATGTGGTCCAGCTTACACATTTGACTCTTAATTCAAGAGTGGGCTCAAGTGTCTTTCCAGAAATGCTGCAAATATGCTGAATAATTTTAGTCATGGATTTATCAGGCAAGAACCTGCTGAAGAGCTTGTAAAGGACCAGTGTGTAATGTGATGCATGGGGCAGCGAGGAAAAGTGGATGAGAACTGAGGAACTATTGGTTTAGAAGTGCTGTCATTTCTGTGTTTTAACCTGCTGATTTCACCTCACTTCTCTGGGAAGAGTAAAATGCTGTCACCACAGGAGAAGGAGCATCTAGCCTTGGAGAGAGAATGTAATTCACAGATTTTCCATGACGTGAGACAATGTGGGCCTGCAAAATTCAAAGCTACTGACCTTTGTATTTTCCCTCCTTAATCCCTCCCTCTTTTACTTATTCACCTTTGTCTGATCTGAGGGGAACCTTTCAGTGTATTTCAGAAGGGTATTTCAGAACTTCTCAGATGATGTACTTCTGGTTTATATCATTGAAACAAAATGTGGAATGCAGCAAGAAATAGGCTTGCCAAAAGAAGAAGCTGGGAGAATTGGTTGTGTAAGAATGAGGCAGTTGCTTAGTCAAACCAAGATGCAAAATTTTTGCTGATCTAGAAAACACGTGGTCTTATATGTTTGAATTCTTGCCAGCATTTAAAATTTAGTATATAATCCAACTGAAGCCTTAAACAATTTTAATTTGAAGTCCAG
Source organism: Struthidea cinerea (assembly GCA_013397865.1). NCBI lineage: Eukaryota > Metazoa > Chordata > Aves > Passeriformes > Corcoracidae > Struthidea > Struthidea cinerea. Next base: position 40,781 of record VZTI01003938.1, on the reverse strand, counting down.
CATATATGAACTTTGTAAAATTGTACATGTATATAGTTATATGTGATCTATTAACATATCTCTAATTTCTTTCTTGCTTTTTTTTTTTCTTCTTTTTATTTCTAGAATGTTTTGATTCAAGAATCTGAAAGTTTCAGGAAAAATCTAGAAGAGTCCTTACATGACAAGGTACCATAAAAAACTGTTATTTTATCTGGTTTTATCAAAAAATGTATAATTATTATTTGGAAATATGCATATGGTATATTAATTATCCAGCTATCATGGAAAATCTTCCTGATACAAATGAGAATTCCTTTAATGACCCAGATGCTGTAAATAGCCTTAGAAGGTCTCTGACAGCTGTTCTGAGCTAAGTTCATGGTTGATAGCCTAGCCTCAGGAATGAAATACCAAAATTCATATTGATTTCACTGGCTCTGGAGTTTTTCTTCTATCAGTTTTAATTCTGAAAAAGTCTTGTTTAACAGATATGTATGCATAACTGATTGCACTTTCATAGTGAAGAATGTAATTTTTTGATTTGATGCAATTCTTCTTAACAGGTGCAGTGGCATTATGCTAAATATAGCTGAAAGTGACCTTTCTTCATTTCTTAACAAATTAACCCCTAATGCTGCTTAGTGAATCAGTCAAATTGATTATAAATGTTGCTTCCAATCCCAGACACCAGGATTTTGAAGTTATTCCTGCCTTTAGCGCTGTAGGATACACAAATGTATTTGCATTCAGATCCACAGAAGTGTTTTTACAATGTATTAAATCCATTTGAAAGCAATTGGTTAGAATTTTAAAAATACATCTCCATTCTATGATAATATAAATGTATCATATGGCATCCAAAATCAAGACTTTTGAGGATAATAACAGGAGAGGTTTCTGTTCAAAAAAATTTTATTTTCACCTACATTTAGATAACCTGTAGAAAGGCAGCAAGATTGAAGTACCCAAAAGGACAACCTGTTCCAGTGCCTCACCACCCTCACCGTAAAGAATTTCTTCCTGATATCTAAAACCTACCCTCTTTCAGTTTAAAGCCATTATCCCTTGTCCTGTCACTACATGTTCTGACCGCAGAACTTCTAAGTGTCCCACTTTTGGAGGGATTATTTGTTCCACTTTGATGGAGAAACTGATGACTCAATTTCAGGTAGATGGACATAACACCAGATACTAATAATCGCTAAGTAACTGGCAAGTGTTACAAATGGAGTATCAGTCATCTCAGTAATTCTGTTCAATCAAGAAATATTTTAAAAGTACTATAATACCATTTCAGTAATTATATAATAATATAATTCAGTAATAATACTCACTGAAACTGATATTACTTAAGTTCAGATCCTTATCCTTCCTAGCATTTTGTAATACTGAACATTTTAAACTCTAGGAAGAGCAGAGTTGCATCTTCATCCCATATTCGTTCTTAATTTGTTTGAAAATTCTTTGATTTCACTTTGTTAGTAGATAACAGTTATATGTAGAATTTGGGAACAGTCCTGTTTTCCCTAGTGGTAGCTGTAAATAGTAGTGTTTTTTTAGTTCATTCCACAAATCCAATTTTTGTGGCAAACTGTCATTTTTTAACGAGCAGCCCCTCATACTAGAGTTCCATCAACTCAACAAAAGCGAGACATTTAGCTGCCGTTCAAGTCATCTAAAATGCAGTTCTCTCCAAGTCTGTGTCTCTGTCAGTAAATATAAAGGCCAATATGCCATCTCATAGTATCTAAAAAAATGTAGGTTGGAAAAGATGATCTTGGAGAGCATTGAGTCCAGCTGTTAATCTTGCTCTCTAAAGGGCAAATGGTGTGTCACACGATGAACTGTGCCTGGCTTTATAGGAGGAAAAATAGAAGTTTCAAGGACAAACTTGTCCTGCCAGCACTTCCAGGCAGTGGTAAAACAGCAGAATGCTATACCACCTCCTCTTGATGCATACATCTCATTAACAGTAATGAGATTGAAATGAGCTTCCTTTTCTTATTAGAGTCAGTGGTACATTCAGTATATCTTTGCTTACTTGTTTAACTTTATGAGAACAGTATCTCATAAAGTAAATGTGTTTTGTATCACAAGTAAGTATATCTTACTATTTTTATTTCCAGGAAAGACTTGCCGAAGAAATTGAGAAACTGAGGTCTGAACTGGATCAAATGAAACTGAGGACTGGTTCTTTAATCGAACCCACCTTGTCAAGGTAATATTTTGTGACAAAATTTTTATCACTTTAAGTTGAAATAGAACATAAATGTAAGTGGCAAGTATTTACAGCAGGGATGTGTTCAAACCACACATAGATGTAGTCGTATGTCTTTAAAAATGTAAAATCTGTGCAGTTATTATTACTGTTGCGTTTCACTTCTTTCATCAGTAAACAGGGCCTTATATCAATGAATATACACCAAAATACTACAGAGATTAAAGAAAATGTTTTAAATTATGAAATGTTTTGAAAATTATATCCGAATACACAACTTTTTTCCCAGACTTTAAAAATAAATTCAAAACTATCATCTTTAATGCTGAAACTGACCAGCATATGTATGATCATATTTATTCTATAAATAATATCTTTTTCTTTATTAGCAAGGCATAACTGAGCTGTACTTAGTGTGTAGCAAAAGACCACAGAACTTCAGCTAAATGTGAAGACAGTATTCAGAGAGATCTGAAAATATCATAACCAGATATTAAACATTGTGCCTCTTTTGATGGAAAATCAATTGTGGGAAGAGTAGTGAGGCAAATACCATAAAAATAACCACTAACAGCTGAAAAGAATTTATCATTCTAGAAAGTCCTTCTTGCTTAAAAGTGTCCCTTGAGATTAAATTATTGCTCTATTGATAATTGTGTGCCATGTGCTGTTTTCATAACAAGCAACATGTTAATTTTTAAAACCTGCCAGCATACCTTCCAGACAAAGCTCATGGACCAAGACTAAATTGGGAGCACTGTATTCATCTAAAGTTACCCTTGTTCAATAGGATTTTTTTCTTCCATCAGCTATTGCCTGCCCGTTGATGTCCTCAGACATCTTGCTCAGTACCTGGACATGGTTTCTCCCTCAACCTTTTATTATTTCGTGTAATAATATTTTTCTATGTGTAGAGAAGTGTAAGGCCATGAAATTCAGAATGTGATGCTTGTAACTTTTTGAATTTTTGTTCCCTTGGGAATGTGACTACAGGCACACAACACTTTTTTTTTGAAAGTACTTGCAGGGACACAGGCTACTGAACTGCTGGAACAAACATCAGCTTTGGTTTTGGAGCAGCCGTTCTTGGTGAACAGCAGCTTTTCTTGCTGGGTAGATGAGTATCATTAGCTTGTGCTCTGTAAACAGGAGCTGATTAGCCCTTGTCAAAGGGCTGTTTGAACTTGATAAGCTATCTAAATATCTTGGGAATTCAGCAGGTTCCACTAAACAGTATATTTCCTTTCTGTAACCTCACCTCATGAAGCTCCCAGCTCTCTCAGGCATAGCAAGCTCTGAGCATAAAATACTTCCTATTCTCAGCCTATATTCAATTCTGCATTGGCTGGAGTTTGTGCTTTCAGGAAAATAATGAAGCTGGTCAGCAGATGAATATCTACAGCTAGAGACTGGAACCTGGACTGTTTCTTTTTTCCTGCCAACTTGCTTCACAACTGCCAAATATTATTGATTATCCGAACAAAGTCCTATTGAGACAATTACTGTGCACAGAAGATAAAAACAGTCACTGCCCTATGGAGGTTTTTTGTTACATTTCATTTTTTTACTGTGATCATGCTATTCATATATTGTTATGTGGAGATTCCTGGTGTGTTAAGAAACAGAAATTGTTGAGCTGTCTATTTCTGTGGCTGAATTCTCAAATTGTGCATGGAGCCTTTGCTCTTCCGACTTGGTTCCACAGCCCATGGTTAGGATGCTTTTATTGCACCATGCAGTGAACTTTCGGTGCTGCTGTTTGACTAAGGACAGAGAGTTCAGCAACCACTGTTTGTAAACCAGAAAAGATGCGCTGGAGTTATCCTGTGTTTGCCTCACTGCAATATCCCAGGACTTACCAGGTCAATAGGAAAAACTGGGGGTTAAAGCTCTGAAAATGTCATCAAATAAAGATTAGTAATTCCTAACCAATGTTAAATATCACAGGTCAGTTCACTAATATTTTCATAATGTAGAGCACAGACTTTCAGCAGGACAGCATTATTGATATGCTCACTCAGGAACATGTAACATGCTTAGAGTAACCTCAGGCATATTTCTGAATATACAGGATAGTACATTCAGCTGCCAGTTCTAATTATCCTGAAATGTGCTTTTTCTTTTTAACATTTTGTATGATAAGTATTTCTATGTACAGCTTTCATTTCAAAAAATAAGAGGTTTCATTGTTTGGTTTCACCCTTAATTTTATCATACAAAGATTTCACTTTTCCACTATTAAATTATGTTTTGTGATGTGGTTTTCTCATTTATTATGTGTTAGCTAAAAATTTGTTTAAAAAATAAATCAGTGTTCCTAGACTGAAACTCATTGGATTGTTGTTGTTATTCCTATTACTCTCTCAGTCCACCTATGTAATTCTGTTTATAGACCACACCTGGATACATCAACAGAGCTGAGGTACTCAGTGGGCTCACTGGTTGATAGCCAGTCTGACTATCGGTCGACTAAAGTGATAAGGCGACCTAGAAGAGGCCGGATGGGAGTACGCAGAGATGAACCAAAGGTTAACCCCCAACTTCTTCTCATATATTCCCTGAAAAAAGAATGTATTCAAGGCTGTTAAGCTTACAGTTTGTGGGGTTTTCTTCCAGATAAAAAACAGCAGCAGGAAAAACAACCCACCAAACAAGAAAACCCAACTCAGAGAGCAGGATTTCTTCCATACCTGCTCAGAGTACTGCTGTACTAAAATGAAGGCAGAAAATGTTGAAGTTTAGACATCAAAGTTCAAGCATACTTGATTGTGTTTCCAGAGTGCCTTTTTCTATAAATTTTCCTGATAGTAATTGTATACCTAATTTACAATTATGTGAAAATATTTTATGCTATTTGCAGAAATATTGCGAGCATTAATGGAGGGGTAATAATTGAATAAGTATTTTGAAATGTTAGTTGCTTTCCTTTCCCATTTTTCCTAAAATATAGCTTTGCAGTTTTCCCTGACATAAGCCACCTATGTCCTAATTCCTGCGTAGGTAAAATCACTTGGCGATCATGAGTGGAATAGGACGCAGCAGATCGGTGTTCTGAGCAGTCATCCATTTGAGAGTGACACTGAGATGTCTGACATCGACGACGATGATAGAGAAACACTTTTCAGCTCCATGGACCTGCTGTCACCAAGTGGCCATTCCGATGCCCAGACTCTGGCCATGATGCTTCAGGAGCAGCTAGATGCAATCAATAAAGAAATTAGGTATGTAGCCTGAACCAGCTGGGATGCACTTATGATTACAGCTTCAAGCTTCCTTTAGTGCTTGAGCTCAGGTACAGCTCATGACAGTGAGGAAACAACTTGTTCATTTAGAGGATTGATGGTGTGTCTGCTTTCCAGAGGAGGGTATTGATTATGTGAAGGTAACAACTGAGTCTTTCTTTCCTAACCATAGGAATTTCTTTCAAAAAAATGTTCCAAGTGAAGAACTGTTGGCCATTTGAAGAGAAGTAAGTTAGACGAGGCTAACACATGGAAGATTTCACAGATTGTTGTTCACAGTCCTCTTTTCAAGTTCTTTTTCACTGTTATGCATGACTCCACTTACTCAGTAACAACTTCCTATCAGAAATATTTTATTTCAGTGCTCTTCATGCTTTCTTCTGGTAATTATCCCTATGTTAAATCTAATGTAAGCCGTGTTTTCTAAGACATGGTTTTGATTTTCTCTGTAGACACAGAATACGATTTTTCATGCTCCAAGTTGGATTATATGTTTGGAAATAGGTAATGAATAGAAGATATCTTAGTAATATCTGTGCAAATTTAATGGAGTGGTAGAGAATCAAATGACGTGTTTAAGTGATTTTTATAAATGAAACCATATTTTAAGCTTGAAACATTCTGACGTGTTTTTCAGGAAGGGCATCTTTAAAAAAAGCCTGGCGTATGAAAAACATCCTCTCATTAGTGATTGTTTTTCTAGATGGAGATGAAGGAAATGTTAGTAACTAGGGACTTTCTGGTAATACTATAAACAGAGATACTGTGGTTAGAAATATAATCAAAGCAAGACAGACTGATTTGGCAAAAGATAATAATTCTCTGATCAAGGTAACTTTAAAGGAAGAAATCTATTGGAATATATTGAATTTGAGTAACTTTTCTGTTCAGGGAAAAACCTTTTGTTATAAATCTAGAGCTTTGCATTTTTTACTGTCCCAGAATGTGTTCTTTCAGATAGGATTATGCTCCTGTTTTCTCAAACCTTTTCCTACATCCATCAAGATACAGAGTCAAAGAAATATTTTGATGTTGGAAAGGTAAATCTCCTTAAATAGTGTACATAAAAGAGAGAACCTTATCCATATTTTCTGTTGTTATAAAGAAATCAGCACGGTGGTCAGTTCAGGAAGCTGTAGAAGCAACATTTATATTTGCTTTTAAACAATACTAGTCTTTTTTCAGTTTAACAAAAATACAGTAAAGGGTTTTCACAAGGAACTGTACTTGCAGGTGACACAGTGGGATATTATTTGTGCCACCCTGAATCAGATCACTGTTTTACTTAAGCCAGCATCTTGACTCAGATGTTAGGTAGAGTTTTACCTCAAAAGGGAAGCAAGGGTGCACTTTTTATACAGCCATTTTTACTGGAAGTCTACTGAGAGTAGTTTATTTCCTCAACTGCTAGTCTTATACTGAAGTAGGCTTTTATTGTCATAGCAACCATTATTAAAGGACCAGGTATGTAATTTTGTATTTTTTTTATATGGTTCAGCAAAAAATATTCTACAGGGATAGTCTTATAAACTGTACTGCGTTTCGTGTTTTCTTGGTTTGTTTTGGGTTTTTTTAATTGACAGACTCTATAAGGGTTTATCAAATTTTGAGGTATCAAAGAGACTAAAAATATATTTTGCCTTAGATTTATTATACAAGATGATTCAGGATTTAGATTACTAAAATGAAAAATGTTGTTATAATTCCCTTTCAAAATATTATTGGCCTTTAAGTTTCTGCCCTGCATTATTTCAAAAAGAATTGTAGATGTATACAAATTCTGAAGTGGATGTTAGGGAAGAAGATTTCTCACAATACAGGAATTTTTAGGTTTCTATTTTCAGTGTATTATGGTTTTATTTATCGTACTTGCTTCATTTCACTCAGAAAAGTCTGGTTCACAGTTTCAGCCTCCCCAAAATTTGTATTCTCTCATTTAACAATGATCCCTCATAATTTTCCCTTCTCTTTGCAAAAAAGACTACTCCTAACAGGGGTTTATGGGCAAAGGACTTATAAACAAATATTTTATTTTAAAGAATTTTTTCCATTCTAGGTGCAATCACAATTAAAAAACAAAATTAAAGAACCCAATGGAAGCATACTGTTGAGGTGATAGATGCTTAAGAAGCTTATATTGGTTGTTAGGAAGAAAGCTGTTTTAATGAAATTCACTTAAAAACATAGTGCTTTAGAAGCAGCTATCATATTTTCATCAAACTATAGGGGTAAAACAGACAATTTGTTTTGCATGTTCTCTTGTTTTATTAATATGGATTATTTTAGCAATTCCCTCCTTAAAGGCCCAATTTCATTTGACTCTTAACTTTGTGATTTATCAAAAGATAATCAGATGAAGCCAATGTAAGCTTGGAATTAGTTATCTATGGTAAATCGGATTGTTAACCGCCCTGCCCTATTCTGGCTCCTTTGCAAAGGAACCAATATTCCTGAAATGTTGTACATCAAGTCTTGCTGTTGGACACATTCTTCAAACAGGTTTTGTGAACGGAGGAATTGAGAAAAATAATTTGATAACTCTGGTGATTAGGAAAATAATGTTGGAAAGGGTATTTTTTAATTATCTATGATATTCATCTTTGTTTGCTCTTACTTTTAAATCTCATTTGAAAGGAAATGGTTTTTAGTTTTGCTCTGGGGATATGAAGAGACAAATACAACAAGAGCATTCTTCTTTTATTTAATAAGGTTAATCCAAGAAGAGAAGGAGTCAACAGAATTGCGTGCTGAAGAGATAGAGAACAGAGTGGCCAGCGTGAGTCTGGAAGGCTTAAATCTAGCCAGAGTCCACCAAGGTACCTCCATTACTGGCTCAGTGACAGCATCGTCACTTGCAAGCTCATCTCCTCCCAGTGGACACTCAACTCCCAAACTCACCCCTCGCAGTCCAGCCAGGGAGATGGACAGAATGGGGGTTATGACGCTGGTAAGAAACCTTGTGATGACAGTATTTGATGTGATATATCTTGTATTATGTACTTAATGTTTTCACTGTATGACTGGCTCATCTCTCTAATTCTTCATTCACATCTTCATCATCTGTACAGATAGCAAATTCTCTAGAATATGGACATTAGGTGTCTTTGGGCTTTGTTATAGTGGTTTTGAGCATTGCATGATTCACTAGGGGCACAGTGATTGGATTACCGAGGGCCTTCAGCACACAGGCTATGGAATTAATAAGAAACAGAATTGATCACTGGAATTACTTATATGTAAAAAATGTTTACTAATGGAAACTTCTTAAGTGATACAGTTATTACACAATAGTCTGTGGAGCTATTACTGAATTTAAACTTCCAGGAAATGTCTAGAAGACATTAAGACATTCCACTACTTATTATATGTGATCATTTGGATATACTTTTATATTTGGTATACCCTTTTATACTTGCAGCATTTTTGTGCATTCTTCATGACGTATATCATGCACTTGAAATAAGTTCTTTGGTTTCCAGTAATTCATTTAACTGATATATTTCAACATTATGAGCGGCTCACACATAGGCATCAAGCCACCATGAAATTACCATGCAAAGCATTTCTAACATTGCTGTGCCTTTGAGGACACATTCAAAAATGTCTGGTTCAATTTGGAAAGGGATTTACAAGGAATTTAATTTTGATCCTAGACAAAAAGAACTAGTACATCTGTCAAATATATGAAGATAGTGTGTGTCAAAATATTTAAGATGTCCAACTCTGATACTGATCTGAGTACAGATGCAGGGTTCAGTGAGCTACAAACCACTTTGGAGCCGGGGTGAATTAATCCATTTAAGTAATAGGAGAGAATCAAAGCAGCTCACACTGCTGATCTCATACAGGGAATAGAATAGGGTAAAGATAAGCCCATTTTTTTTTTTCTTTTTCTCTAATAATCATGGTGTCACCAATGTCCCCTTGTGGTCCATTCCTGTGAAGCAGCAGCACTGATTCCCTGTGGAGCCTCTCCTAACAGAAAAGGTTGCTAAGAGCAGCTTGGAATGAAGCGTGGCTGTTAATTCATCTCAGCTGGGAGTAGGGATTTTAGTTGATAACCATCTAGCCAAGTACTCCCTTTTCCTGGGAACTGACAACTACTCATATCCACCTCTACTCCTCCCAGTTTAGTATGGTGTTTGCTATCTTCTTGGGAGCTGAGGACAGCAGAGAGGAAGTCCAGGCAGGCTGTGAAGTTGTGACTTATTCTTTGCTGGCCCCAGTTCCCACTGCTGAACAGCAGAAATGAAAACACTGGTTGCACAGGTCACTGTGGAGTGTGCAGGCTGCTGTGCTGCCACCTGCTTCACCAAAGCAGCACCTTACCAAATACACAGTCTGGTTCCCTTTCCCCAGCCGTTTGAGCTAAGCAGTCTGGCTGCGGGTAAATAGCGATGGTTAAACTGCCCTGCCAGCAGACACCCGCACTGCCTGGTTTCCTGGATTTCAAAACTGTAGCTTTTTAGAGGGTCAGTGGGTTCATCAGATTCAAACACAAAATGACAGCATAGCCTCTGCAATTCAGGTTGCCATGGTCTTACTGGCATCCAGCTCTGTGTTAAACTCAGGTGGATTTGTCTGTCTGACTTGCAGTTGAACTCTTACCATAAGCAGTAGAAGCATCCCCCCACAATGTGCTCAGCAGCACAGCCCACAGTTTTGGTCTCCTTCATCAACCACTTCAGGACACTTCTGCACTGCACCGTTTCAGCAGTTCAGTGTTGAATATTGCTTCCTTGCTGGTTGGGGACAGACACAAGTCTGTCAGACAGCCTCTAAGTGAAATTTTGAGATGGGAAGAGTTTTGTAGAAGCCTGGTCTCTAGAGCTCAAATTGCCAAATGGCCCTGTATTTGTTGGCTGGAGAAGCAGTACTGCATGAATTTCCACAGCCGAGGTCCATGCAGTAAATAAATTCTGCAGAGTATCTTCAGCTTTCCTTAAATGAATGAGACATCTACCAAAAATAAAAATGCAAAGGGGGTTGAACAAGACACATGCTAGCAGTCTTCTACTGCCAAGTAATACTGCAGAAGATCGGTGAATATGCATTCATTTCCCGAAAATGCCAGTCACTTTCTCGGGCATGGTATTTGGTGATGATATTTTGTGATTACTTGGCGGGACACCAATACATTTGTAATACTCGATAAAACTTAGAAAAAAAAAACTCTATTGGGGACAACATAAGTACTTATATGAAAACTCAAAAATAGAAACTGCTATCATAGGCTTGAAATGTCCAATTCTTTGCTAAATTTATGGAATTGAAGAAGAGTGTAACTTTAGGAAAAAAATCCCAAAACTACTTTACCAGAATGACATATATTTCAGGGGTAATCTCACATTATTACATCAAGTGTATAATTAGTATATAATATGGAAAGTATTAAACTAATCTTTGCTTCCCACTTCATGAATGTGAGAACAACAAATATGAGGCATTTTTTATGCTTCAATAATATTTATTAATTTTTTTTTGTTGTTGTTGCTGCTTTTGTTACCAATCCAAGCCAAGCGACCTAAGGAAACATCGGAGAAAGGTATGATACTGGGGCTTTTTTAAAGTTTGGGAGACCACATTTATCATATACCTCTGCTATTTAGATAGCTGTGTCCCTTGCCAGCAACTGCATCCCCTCCTCTCCTTTTCATTCAATGCCTGAACATAATCATTTTAATCCTACCTGGAAAGGCTTCCAGGGGTCACAGCTAAGCCACAGAATCAAGGCCCATCAGTGATACCTTGGAGTAGTAGCCTTGACAGCACGAACTTATAGGAATACTTATTTTTAAGAAGTATGGACACAAAAGAATTACCTTCAAATGTATTTTGGCCATTCTTCCTGCTGGAGGAACTCCAGACAGATTCCTTGAAATCTTCTGGGGCAATATAAAGTTGTTTACAGAACTGGCACTGATTATGAGATTACATGACAGAAGATGGAATTTACGATAAATCATTATATGCTCTGACAAAATTCCTCTTTGTCCATGCCTATTGTCAAGCATACTGAGTATTCCAGTAACACACTCTGAAGAGAGTGGCCATGTTTATCTATTTACCTTCTCTCTTACATCCCTGAGAAAATGAGCTAACCTGAATAATCCTGTTTAATGCAAGAGACCCACTTACACCTATGATTGTCTTCATGTTTAGACTTTCACTGTACCAACCTGTTCAGCATAAAGTGAATGAACTTCTTCTACAAGTGTAATCTCATTTCTCCCGAATATGTGCTTTAAGCTGCTATATTTGGGCAATTGTTTTTCCCAATAGCATATTTCAAAAAAATGAACCCTTACAATTGGCTCAAAAAATTGCACTTGAAACCTTACATGCTTCAGTCCACTTGACAGTATCATGCAGCATGTGTCGAAATATTCTTGAAAAGCTAATATGCTCTCATCAGAGTCTATCTCCCCCAGATTGCAGTAGTTGAAGAAGATGGGCGTGAAGATAAAGCCACAATCAAATGTGAAACTTCTCCTCCTCCAACACCCAGAGCTATCAGGATGACTCACACCCTTCCTTCTTCATACCACAATGATGCCAGAAGGTAAGATGTTTGTAGCGTGAATTGGTACTTCACAGTTTACCACATGTTTTTGTTTTCAAATCATGTTGTTTAACTATTCCAGAATGACCTGATTTCTTCCCTGTTTCCCATGTCATGAGAGAAAAACCTTATCCATTGTCTCTTATATGACCCTGAAAATGTTTTTCAGTGCTAAAGTACATGCTGGGTATTCGTGTTTTGAGGTACAGTTTTGATGACTACTGGAAGTAGCAATGCTACAAATCCTAGAAATAAAATCAGAATGCTGACTACTGTATTTTTCATAAATTGGTCTTAGCAAAGGAAAAATATTTATTTTCAGCCTTGCCTAACAGAGAAAATGTGATCTTGTGTTGCTCTATATGTTGCCAAATGATTTAAAGATGTGATTGTTTCACTCGTTGGGAGATCATTACTAAATTATAATCAATTCATTTATTTACAGAGCTGCTCAGAAGAAAATAAAAAATTACCTGAAAATCTTGACATGTTATCTATTCTTCTTCTTTATTATCATTTTGCAGTAGTTTGCCTGCTTCATTGGAGCCAGAAAGCATTGGTCTTGGCAGTGTCAGCAGCAGTCAGGACTCCCTGCACAAAGCTCCCAAGAAGAAAGGAATCAAGTCTTCAATAGGACGATTGTTCGGTAAAAAAGAGAAGGCTCGACTTGGACAGCTCAGTAAGGAATTAGTGGTAACAAGCTAAGGTCACCATTTCACTGCCATTTTTTCATTATTAATTTTGCTTTTTTTTTCAGTTTCCAATTTGCTCATTTTTCTGGTTTGTCTGACACAAATTTCCCATTAAATTTCATTGTTATCAGCGATTACATTTGTCAAGACTTTTCCATGACTGTAGTGCAAATGAAAGGAGAGTTCTGGCACAAATTACTGGGGTCACCTTCTTCACTGAACCTGGTGCTTCAATAGTCTGTTGAATTGGGGTAGAAATGGTAGCACTTTTTGCTCAAATAACCACATAAAGAGAAGGTGAGAAGTTAGTAAGCAATAAATGGCTGTAAGTGGTGTACCTATGTGATGCAGAAGGTCCTTGCAAGTAAGCGTAGCTGCTTTTCAGATTTCAGTGTGTCAGTAGATGCCCTCTAGTGCCTATTGCTGAATGTCCTCAGGATAACTCCTTCTTTTTACAGTTATGCTGCTCACAGCAGTGCTTAGTTTTCTTCCTGCTTCTTCTGCCCTTTTCCCTTGCCAAGATTATTTCATTCTATTTTGTTCAAGGCAGAAATGTTCCTCTGCCTATTTCTATAGGATATGTCTATGTGGACACATGCCAACACAAGTATCAAATTGGAATAAACGTGCCAATAAAATTGAAATACTGGCTCTTTCATAGTCATGAAGATGTCAGATAGTACAAGTTTGAGGCACTAAGTCTTACTGCCATGGTGATCATGTAACACTTGTAAAAGAATTTTAAGACCTTGCAGTAATTGTAAACACTTAAGCAGCAAGCATAAGTCTGAAGTTAAAACCCTACATTTGTATTACAATGTGTCCTTATCACAGCTAACAAAACCATTGCTAAAATAGGTTAAAAAGGTAGTACTAAGGTCAAAGCATCAGAGTAAAATTGAAAAACTGAGTATTCTTCTTTTATACTCCAACCTTCTCCTCTCTGCCCATGAAAACCATGTGTTCTTGAAAAAAAAACAACCTAATTTCTAACTGCAATCTGAATTCCCTTTTTTTTTCTCACTATGGAAAGAATAAATCTGACTTATTCAATCTTTTAAATGAGAATCTACAAATGAGTCTTTCAAATACACCTGTATGCCACCTTCTGCATTGATGGATAATTTTATAGCTTTAGACTGCATCTCAAGTCAGACTTTATTAATTCACGTTTACAGTCCATATAACCCTTTTTATCGATACTGATGGTTTATGAATATTAATCTACAATTTCTCAGTAAGTCAGGAGCATAGAGGACGAAGATGTAATAAATGTGTTGGTCTTCCCTGCAGTTCTTTGGAATGTGGAATGAAAATCAAATAACAGCTTTAAAGGCTATCTCAGGAGCAACATAATCTGGCAATAGATTAATTTCTTAATACCCACCATGATTAATAATACATACATAGAATTTGATAAAGTCCACTTGTAATTCCCCATACTAGGTCATGAAATAAGACCTAGTATGTGATTTGCAATTATATGAATTTTTTTGGGAGTTCCATCCTTTAACTCAACAGCAAATATTTCAGTATAATGCGCATTTTAATTAAGCAAACTAGGTTTACTGGCATGTATAAAATGAACAATAACACTGTTACCTAATCAAAAAGTAGGAGCAAAATATTTTTCAGAAATTAAAAAGACATTGAGCAGCTGAATTACAGAGTAGTTTTTCTCATCTTAATTTTTAACATATCTAAAGAAAAGCATTTATTGAGTGGCCATTTCCATTCAATGGCAGTATCACGGAATCATAGAATGTGATTGCAAGGGACAATGAAATTTAAAAAACAGCAGTTGTGGTAGTACTTAACTCAGTTTCACAACAGGTATGTTAGCCGTGCAGCTATATAATTAGGAGTTCTATTTGTGGTAAGATACTACATCACAGAAATTTATATAGCAAGTCCTATCACTACGGCATTACAAAATATTTGTATGTTTTTCATAACCTAAATTTATATTGCAAAATCAATAAAAGAATGTAATTTATTTCCTTGCTTAGACACTCTAATTTAAAATAGACATATCCTTCTCATTTTTTTCAATATGGAAAATACCTCTTCTTCAAAAGCTCATATTTCTATACTTTTATTTAAGAAACAGTATTGAAACAGAGTTGTATCACTTCATTCAGCAGAGCCATGCTATTACCCAGAATATTTTCTTGCTCTGTGTTCCTTGCAAAACTCTGAAATTATTAGTATTCAACTCCTAACGCTGACAGAATTTTGTTATTTATTATTTGATAATTTTACCATCTCTGCTAAACCATTGGCATTATTGTTCAAAGCCAAATTCATGCCTTAGGAGATCTTTCTTAGTATCAAGACTCAAGATTTCTAGATTCTTCAAGTTTTCTTTAAGTTTTTGGAGAAGGAAAAAGGAATGCTATAGGCAGCATGAGTGCTCTTTCTTTCCTTCTTTTCTTCCTTCCTTCTTTTCCAGTCTTCTCTCACTTGACAAACACCACATTAGACACTTACATATTCTTCTCATGTTACATTTTAAATATTCTAGACCCTGAACCAAACAATACATTCCAGGCATTTTTAGACTTGCCCAAGCAAGCTGATTTGCTTGGCATATGGAAAGGTCAGCTTGTTAGGAAACATTTATTGTGGCCACATCCAATGCAAGGTACCCTCAGTTATTCAAAGGCCAGATGTATTTGGAGAATGGAGAAATGCATTATGCCCAAACTACTTTCCAACCTGTAATAAACCCTCATTGCACTGCTCTCATACCATCTCTACCCAACATACTGAGAGCTGCTCTCTCCAGAAAGAGGTGATCTATTGATTGTTTGCTGCACGAAAAATGTAATCCAGAGTCAGCAAGAAGAATTTAATAAAATTTTGTAAGACTTGGACAGGCAGATGAAGTATAAAAAAGTGTACGTTCATGTATTCTTCATTTGTGAGATGCATTTGCATCATTCTCATTGTGAGACTTGCAGAAGTAGTGTCCTCTTTTACTAAAGGAAAATCTGTCAAGACAAACAGGAGTGTTAAAACAGCACCTGCTTTAAAAAAACAGCTTAAACCCAAGCTTTTCTAATTTTATATCATAGACATGATGCAGTAGTAGGTTTTGTTTTCACTTGATTGAGGTGCTTGTAAATCTGACTTGTAAAAGGCTGTGGCGCTATTTCACTACATAACATTTATGCATTATTTTATTATTAAAATCAACAAATCAGAACAGAAATATTTTAATTTATTTTGTGCTTTTTTATTATGCCAGTGTCCACTCCACGATTGTTCACTACCCATTAGCTGTGAAATAAGAAATTGCCATTTTCAAGCAGAGTAAAGCATCAACATTTTACGATACTGTTGTCTTCTTTCTTGTGCCAGTTACGCACATTCCGAACTGGAGCACAGGACGGAGGCAGCCTTCAAAGGAGTGCTGCAGTGCCTCTGTCTGTACACATACATGTGGGAATGAGAGGACAGTGTGAAGCCAGAGCCAGGAGACTGTACTGAGCTCCATGAGCAGGTCCCCTCTTCGTGAATCAGGGCAGCAATAAGAAAAGTCAGGCCATTATCCATTTCTGCGCTAGGAAAGCCATGTCAGTGGCCATATGGATCATACCAGTCATGTCCTTAGTTTATAACATGATTTTACTTTTGTCCATGTGTCCTTGCTTACTGCAAGCTTCCTTTCTCACTCTCAGTAAGTTATTCAAGTTCCCTTTACTCTGACAGGATTTAGGTGCCTACCAGACCTCCAGGGAGATGTAGGAGGCTTTTCACTTCTCTGACAGATTCTTTGTGTCATCTCTGGGAGTTTGCAGGGATAATGACATCTAAGACTCTCTATGAAAGCAAAATGAAGACTTTAGCACTACTACATTAGGTGATGCTGTATTATGGCAACAGTAGAGAGACAGTTCTAGAGAATGCACTTTCATTTGTACATTTTTCAACTAAGATTAAAAAATGGTGAGAGCATTGCTTACTTAGCACCACGAGACCAAGCCTTAGGAGGCAAAGAAAAATAGGCAAAGGAGATCAGGGTGTTCTTGTCATATATTTCTGCTAAAGAGGAGGAGAAAACATTTTTTTTATTCCTCTACTACTCTTTCCTATGTAGTAAATGCTTGTCAGAATTTACTCCTGCAGGTAATAGATGTTCTCCACAAACACCAGATGTCACAGCTAAAGGAAGCAAACATCGATGATGATGGTGGGTGGGAGGGGGATTGAAGGGTTGAGGAGGGAAACAACAGAGAGAGAGATAAGGAAAAATGTGGTGGGGGTTTGGTTTGTTTTATTTTCCAGGAGGTTACATGGAAACAGAGGCAGCAGCTCAGGAATCTCTGGGATTAGGCAAACTTGGAACACAAGCAGAAAAGGACAGAAGACTAAAGAAAAAGTGAGTGCCATTTTTATGTGACTTTTTGGCTGAAACTTGATTCAAATACCAGGATATTTATTGTTTTACTCAAATGTGTAGTGAGAAGCAAGGCCATCTAATATGGAATTTTAGCAGTGATGTTTCTTTCCAGTATAAAAGTTTTTAAAGCTGCATATAAAATATAGAGGAAAATATTCAGAGACTGTCAATTGTACAATACTATTTCATTTGTGAAAGAACATAGGTTTATGAGAGAGACATTTTTCCATTTCACACTGTCATTAATCCTGTGCTTTTTGCCTTTGGTGCAATTCTTAAAAAATAGGCATGTATTTAATGACTATCTATGTAGATTTTCTTTTTCAAAAGGGTGAAAACGCTTTTTTGCATTATCTAGTGAACAGAGTGTTATTTCTATTTCTAGATGTCAAAGGTACCCCATAAACCCTAGCAGCTTCACTTTCTTTTCACCTGTCAGCAAATGCAGACAAAAAGCAACCTAGCTTTTTGTTTGCATCAATTATATAATTATTTAATGCTGTCTTTCATGTACCTCCTTGTAAAAACAATACATTGACTCATAGCAGATGCCAGGAGCTATGAAGAATAAGGCTACAAACACAAAAGAAACCTCTTGGCAGCATTGCATTTCCAGTGTAATTAGAGGGTGTCAGAGAAAAAGATGGTACTTAAAAATGACTTTGCAAATTCATTCTGTAAACAAATAGGTTTATTTTTCATTGATAACCATTAACTTTACTGCTATTATTTGGATTCTGAAAGCCTCATTTTTAAAATTTTCTGACTTTTCAGGTTTGCTTCAGTCTTTTAATATTCCTTTGCAGAATTTCAAGAGAATTTGCAATTCTAATCCACATTATCTAGGGATAATGTTTGAGCTTCTCTTTAAATTTTTATATTGAATATTTTTAATACTTTCTTATCAAGCGCTTGATGAAATATGACTTTAAATGTACACATCCATGTAATGTCCAAACGCAAGCATTCTGTTTAATTAGCCTCAATTTAGCAATTAAAGATAGAGAAGTAGTCATTGTGCTAGCTGAAAGAGACGAAATGTTTTAAATTCAATTAAGAAACCCACAATAGCACTCACAGGGATGTTACAGTTGATGAGTCTTCTCCCTGTATTTCTTAACCATACATTTTTATTGCTAATCAGTAATTTTAGAAATATATGGATGTAGATTATGTTACTATGCTCATTTTACTAAATCTAGAAAGCATCTTTGAGGCCATCATTACTGTTCATGAAGAATATAATTTAATTTTCAGCAGCATTTTTTTTGAAGTCCCAATGTATCTTCCAGTTCTGAGGGCTGAATGTACAACAATATTTAAATCACTTTGAAGGGACTAATGTGTTCACTTTGTTCACTTTCTTATGTGTTAGTTCTTTAAACTAGGTAAAATAACGTAGGACTTCACACACACAACTGAAAACATGACATGACTGTTTCATATATAGATTGCCTGCCAAGGTTTGCGTCTGTAAATAATGGGTGTGCAGGTAATCTGCTATCAAATTTCTGTCCAATCTCACACAATCAGAACTTTCCCATGCTTTCCACTTTTCAAGTCTTTCCTTTTTTTCTCCTGTGTCTGTCTGTCCTTGGTTCTTTATGGACTAGATGTAATCAAAATGTCCTCTGCTGGAAGGAAAGGAATCTTTCCTTTGTGACTATGGCTATTCTATTAATCTGAACTGTATATTATTTATCCTAAGTATATGTTCTATAACTATGTCATGAAGAAATTTAATTTTTTCCCCTGTTCCTTTTAGGGTTACCTGTCTTCATAGCTTCTCTCTTAAGAATCCTCAGAACTGCATTTCAGATTCCCCTTAATGTATTATCAGAGAAAGGTTAACGTGCATTACTAGTTTGTTATATGCTAGATATGTTATATCCTTTTAGAGGAACCATAATATAGGAAAAAAATGTAACATATTGTGTTAGAGATATACATGAGATTCTACTGAATTAGAGAATCCAGGCTATCAATAGAATGTAAGAGAATTAACACCTGCTTGTAAGAAATGCAGTCACAGAATTGCAGAAGGGGTCAGGTGGGAACAGACCACAGCGGGTCATCTGGTGCAACCTCCCTTCTCAAGCAGGGTCACCCTAGAGCACACGGCACAGGACTGTGTCCAGATGGTTCTTGAATATCAGTAAGATATTTGCATGTCTTACCTTAGAAAATACTAAATTGAGACCGTCCAGAAAGTAACTTGAGTGAAAAGTTTGTTGCAGTAGGTCACATTCCTTTGTACAAATACTTAGCAATGCCTAATTCCCTCTGGAAGTAGCCTTGCCATACACACAGTAGGTGCAAGGTTACTGAACTGTGCAGTGCAAATGAGGATACTATGCTGTGTAACATTAACGGTGGTGGGGACGTGTGTGAAGTCTTTAAAAGACATAATAAGAGAAGACTGAGAATCATTTCCTAGCTCATGATGTAGCAATAAGATTTATAGCAGTATGATTGAAGTCCAAATGGTTGATTCCAAAACGACTCTACAAACCTTGCACAGAGCTGGAACACAGAGCAGAGCAATTCACCTTGGAAGCATTTCTAACTAACTTGGATTAGGTTGTAAAAGCTCAAGAGAACCAAACCCACCAACAGAATAGGTAAAGGGTAGGCTGAAGCTGGGAAGTACTACTTCGTATTACATTTCAGGTCTGAGAGAGCTTTATTTATGCTGGCTTTGTCACTTCCTTCAAAAAAATAAAAACCAAAGCCAAGCAGACAAAACCAAAAACAATCTACCAAAAAAAACCAAAAAAAACCCCAAAAACCGAAACCTGCAATAAAACAAACCAACAATCCAAAAAACCTTGAAACAATGATGCCAGAGCCAATTCTCTTTTCTATAAAACAGGTATAATACCACATACTGAAATTGTGTTTCTCTTTGACACATACAGGTTAGATGAAATGGCTTTAAGCCCTATTAACAGGTCAGCAAACAGTTCAGTGGTGGTTCTGGTGCAAGAAAGCAAGGATTCTCCCCTTGGTGTGAAACAGAGGTCAGATTCATCACTGTGATCAACACATGAGTACTGTGATAGTAGTCATGATCTTCACCAGACCCTGCTTTTAGCTTTGGCTTAGTATGGATAGAAGTCATTACAAAAGTTTCCTGTTAAAATTATATCCATGGTGTCTATTTACTGAGAAATAATTAAAATGCTAAATTTCTAATTTTGCATTTTTGGGTGTATTTAATTTCATCAGTAATTTCACAAGGATGACCCTACCCCAGGGATGAAGATGTGTGGCATTTCAAATTGCCAGGTACTGCAGCAGTAGGTTCTAATGGTCCATCAGGTGTCCCGGGCTCCCTCAAGCAAGCATTGCATTGATGCTGGCCCCCATGGAGTTAGGAACACACTGGAGTGTGTTACAGTGTTTTAGCCCAATCTCTCTGCATGGAATCAGGTACTGAATAATACATTTCACTCTGAAAAGTTTAATGAGAGAGTATGGTAATTCTGAAGACCATTTCTCTTTCTGGTGATTATAGTGCCATTAACCTAAATTGCAAGGTTTCCCTGCTTCTTGTTTAGAAGATGCTATTTAGATGTAAAATTTCTTTCAGTTTCAGTTGACTACTTAGACATCATTAAAATGTAATTAACAGTCTGTCTCAATGATATGCTAGACATTTATAAACCTCCAACAAGAGTCTCCATTCATCCAAAATTCAGTTATTACAGTACGTTTATTAGGAATAAGCCTTACTCCTAAGGCATCAAAGAAAAATTAAGGAAGCATTGAAGAATTTTTAAATTATACCCAACATCTCTTATTAGCTAAGAAGATGAATTTAAGTTACCTGGCTCATCCATAGATGTTTACTCTCAGACATTAAATAAATAACAGTTCTAGTTAATATTGAAACTTTTTATATCTTACTATTTGTAAATTGAGCATGCAGTCCTAGGAAAAAAAAGATGAAGGAAAGGGGTATTTAAAGTGTTTTGGGTGTTATTCATTGTTTTGTGAAATTAAGTGATGTTGGGGTGTGACAAAGAATAATGCACTTAATTTTTATTATTTAAACTAGACTTTGTATTTCACTTCACTTGTTCTATATAAAAGGTGGTGGTTTTTTGTATATAGAATCTTCTGCCTTTTGCTTCAACTTTCAGAGCCTGTTTGCCTAAAGAATAACTTCTTCAAGAAAATTCAGGGTTTAGGACTAGAAGTGCTAATGGCACAGATATTGTCTGTCACTGTTACATTCATTTGCATCCCCCAATGATTTAAATAGTTTGCACTCCTCTAAACCATGCCTTTTTAATAAGATAAACTCTCCAGAAAGCACCCATCACCAAATGAAGAATGGAGTTTTCTCTTAGTATTTTTTTTTTTTCCTAGTGATTAACAAGTCTCCCTCTGGAAAACGGTTACCTAATTTCCAATTCTGAATTTTGTAGTTGCCTCCAGCTGCCACTTCTCTGAGACTGTATACACTATCTCAGATGTTCATGACATCCCCCTTCGTGGGTGTTGTGCAAACTGTGCACAAAGACTTGGCCTTGGCATTCACACAGGTTTGTCATGATACCCCAAACCAGGACCCAGCATAGGAAGTTCAGGTCAGTCCAGTTTCTATTGCAACTTGTAAAGGTTCCTGTAAGGTTCACGTAGAGTCTTAGTGTCCTCTGAAACAGAAGTTGATCTTGTGTGTTCCACAAGACAATTCATACCTCAAAAAATGAGTAGATAACACTGTGCCTAAAATAAAATAAACTGTATACCCTTTAAAAATGCATATCTCTACTGACCTCATCTCAGGTAACAAATTAAGGCACTTTAGAGAAGCTGTATAAATGTTTTACTGTCTTTTTCACTAAAATTCCATGCAATGAACCCTTTATGAAAATATTCTAAAACAATGAACTCAGCCAAACTTGAAATATTATCAACAAATAGAGTTGTGTTTGCTTCCTTTTTTGCTATAACTATCCGAGTGACCATCAATTATTTTCTCCTTACCCACAGTTTTTCTCAGGAGTGATGTCAAATTGCCCTTACTCAAAAGCCTCACTGGTGGCAAATACAGCTCTAAAGAGTTTGGCTTTGTACAGTGTAGTATAGCTCCGAGGGCCAGGAACCCTTCTCAAATGTAATGTTTGATTTGATCTGCAACAACATGCAAACTAGCAGCAATTAAGTGTCTCTCTGGAGAAATACAAGGTGTATATATGTCATTTGTTGCATGAAAGTGTGTAATAATTGGTCATAGCCACTGATATTTCACAGGATGTGTTTATTTTACCCCGTGTAAAGCACCACCATAAGGCAAGGTTTGAGAGACATTTGAGTGCAATGTAGTCCTCGATTGCCACTCGGAGGGGGGTTTGACCTTGTGCGTGCTGCTGGTACAGTGGGAGACTGGCTTATGCCATCCCTTCTGCAGCATTCCCAAATACAAATTATTTTATAATTGTATATTTTGTACACATTATTGCAGAAATCCCTGAAAAAGAATTCATGTGCAAGCCAGCTATTCTGGATCATGCTGGCAGGACCCCAGCCCAGAACTGATAAATCCCCCAGTTTATTAATATGAGTCAAGAGCAGAGCTTTAGCCTTTTTTCTTTAGTTTTGTTTGATTTGACTCTGGACAAGAATCTATTAGTTCCATATTTTCAAAACAAGCTTAAGATGTGAGGTTTGTTTTCCAAGGAAAATCAAAGTAAACCATTCTTTCCCAAGAACCTGTTTTTGGGGGCATTTACTCCACAGCTACAGGTTTTTTTTGCCAGATACAGCTTCCTGCCTTCAAGTGCATCGCAGAAGGGCCTTGACGTGCCAGGACACGTATGTGTGCTTACATACATGAATAAACACTTGCAGAATCAAGACCTAAGTAATTCTCATATGTAAAATTACGGTGTAAAAAAGATATTCTTAGTATTCATAGCCTTATAATTAACTTTGCAGAGAGAATTGCAAGGCTGTTAAATCTTAGCTGACTACTGTGATGTGCATGTTAAACAGCAGGAACATCCATATGGACAGGAGAGCATGTTGGATTGACTCTTCTTTCTTTCTATTTAGGGAAAAATAGAATGATAAATGTTGATAAGTTCATTTGATAAACAGACTTCCGTATTTTTTATGGGCAAATCCAAGTTTTAGATTTCTGTCAACAGGCAACTTGAAAAAATCTCTGGGTAGACTATTTTGTGGAATAAGAGTTTGAAACAGTGTCATTATCACATAGTTGCTTTTGAATCCACATGATGCCCCTTTAATTAGGTTAATTAATTAGGTTTCATGTGTGCAACTGCAATTAGAATCTGATGTAGTGTATTTGTGACTACGAATAATTTCTGCCCTCTGCAGTATGCAAATAGCTGTTTCTAATGATTTTTTTAATTGCACACATTTTAGAAAAATGAATTCAATTGAATTAATTAGGGTGTTTTTCTGTGCCATCCACCTAATGTTCCTATATACTTAATGCTTATTAAGCACCATTGTATCCTAAACATATGCTTTTTATTTTTTTGCTGTAGCTCTTAAGAGTACAATGTCTTTTTCGCCCCCAATCTTTTATTTTCTGGATCGTCAGGAAAATTCAAGTTTTGCATTTAATTTCATTCCTTCCTACCCCATCTATGAAAATCTCCCTGATGTTGTTAGTAGCTTTTAGACTGACGTTTAGTTTTTCTTCCCTTTCTAGCAAACACTACTGTGTTCAGTAGTTGTTTATTTTCTATTTTCTCATTCTGGTGAAGGAAGGAGAGGTGTTCAGTGTTCTGATATACAGTTTAGGATTGTCTTCTGTGTGCAGCATGGTTTTCTCTTGGCTGGATCAGTGTCTAGTCTTTGAGACACACATAAACATGTATTTTCTTTTTAAACTTAATTCCTTTAGCAAACATTTTAACTGGAACACTTACTTTCAAATTGTTAGTCAGTGAAAGCTTTTGCAATATTAAAAACATGTTTTGCTCTTACATTGATACTTGGAGCCTTTTTAACATTACAAATGTAAAGATAAATGGGTATTTATTTTGCAGAGTATTATTAAACCTTACTTAGATTATTCTGATGATGGAAAAGATGATACAACATATTTTATTCTATACCTAACTCATATTTTAAAAAATATTTTATTTTTAAAAATTATATTTTTATCCTTTGCCGAGTTTTTGAAATTCTTTTCCTCATAAAAGATAAGAATATTTGTATTGGAAAATTGCAAGTTTTTAATAAAACAAAAAACCCCAAGGCTCTAGTCCCTATCTTATCTACATGTATAAGCCTATCCATTGCAATTTGAAACTTCTGGGTAAATATGAGCTTATACCCTGATGCATGCAGCTGGCTCTCTAAACAACTCATTCCAGCAGATGTAAATATCTTATCAGACTGTAGAATTAGGATTTAAAGCAAGAATGGGTAAAACACAGCGGAGTAAAAAAATTCTACACAACTTTTATAATAATATATGTCTACGGAAAATGAAATGGTGATAAATTTGTTGTCTTATGGCAAAAAAACCCCAAAACCATAAAAATGGTTTTTAAAGGTAAAACCTAGAATTAAAGATCCATTTTTCCCTGCTGTATTTTATTATTCTCTGACAAGATGCTCAGGAAGTGACAGAATGTCCCTTGATCCTCTGCTCCTTTCATGGCCTTCAGGCCCAATAAATTATCCCCAAGTGACTGCAAACTTTCAGCTCATTAAAACTGCAAGAAAATTACTTGCATTACAGTCAATCCCCCTGTTTCTCTCTACGCATACTCAAAGGTGTACGCAGTGGAAAATGTAACAAATAGCAGTTCTGATTCTATATACTCCAGAAGGCTCAAAATTAAAAGCTTTTTAAGCAAAGGTGATCACGTCAGTCTTTACAATTAGCTCAGAGAATGAGCATGAATCATGAATGCATATTCAATTCTAGTGCTACTTCCATCAGATTTGGTAATTTTGTAATAGTTCTCTAGTACTTTACTTATATTACATACTTTTGTTGTCCTTCCGTTCCTTAATCTTCCTGTCTTAAACTTTGTGTATAAATTTGTCATTTGTTTCCATCTCCTTTTCTCTATCGCACTTTCCCTCCTCTCTCTCAGCTGTTCTGCTGATCTTGCACACATGAAAACAAAATTTAAGTCCTCAAAAACAGTGCCCTTCTGAACTGACTGAAATGTCTGCAACCTCTTCTTAGTTAGGCAGAGCAAAGGCTTTTCACCTCACATTTTCTACCAAGCGTTTGCAGATCTCTGTAAATCATTTGTTAATAGAAATGTAATATTTTGAGATGTCTGGGTTTCATTCAGGCCTTTAATTTTCTTTTTTAAGATGGCAATTAATGGATGATGTCGAAAGCTTATTATCAGCAATGACATCCTACTTTCTCCTCCATATACTGTACCCATTATATTGGCAATAATAGGTTACCTAGAGGCCAAATCATGCATACCGATGTTGTTACTGATCTAGTGTTAGTATGACTGCTGAAATTAAAATACTGCCAGGCATAAACAGCCATTGAAAATGTTAGTCACCCATGTCCACTAAATCTGCATTTTAAAAACAAGCAAACAAAAACCGAAACAAATTTTACAACCAAGTCTAGGTCATTTATGATTACTATGAGATATTTTGCTAAAATATTATTAAAGTGCACATAGAAAAGTAAACCTTGGTTTTTAGTCCACTCAATTTTACTGTGTATCTGTGGTTAATTTTGTTAAATCTACAGGTTTGGGATTTTCAAAGTTTTTGAGGTTACACAAAAATCCTCATGTAATTATTCAAATCTAAGCAAAAAGCTTTGATTTGAAAGCCTACTCCACATTCGCTGTGTTTATTGATCTTTGACATGAATATGTATTGTAGATGGAAGATGTGCTGTGCTGAGTGGTACCTAATAAATAGCCAACAGGAGTTTAATGAAAATCTCATTTTGACAATTTCATCTGTTCTTCACAAGAGCACTTAATTTTTTTTAAAGTATTGAAAGACCAATTACAAAGATTTCTGTAGTTATAATGGTGATATTATTTTATCTATCATACTATTTATTTTTTTTTTTTATGGACTACTATATGTTCATTAACATTTATGTGCTTTTTTTTCCATTCATCTCTCTTCATCTCATGAAAAGCATATCTGGGTAAGTTAAAAAGCCATGGCTGCTGAACATATTAATCTTCAGCACCATGTTTATTTTCTATGTTTTATTCCTACTTTTTTGTTTTTCTGTGAATCTTATGTAACAAATCCATGCAGAAAACTGAAACTGAATCCGTGCAAAAAAATGAAAGCTTTCAAAGTATTCAGAATAATGGTAAACTTGAAAGCATACACAAATTTAGGTCAGGACTTTCTCCTGAAGCGCTTAACAGAATGAATTAACTACTTGGAGATAACTTTTTATCATTTTTTTTAAGTAAACTCATTTTGGGAGGTCTAAAGTCCAGAATCACAAAGACATTTGAGAGTTAAAGTCAGTGGAAAAATTTTGAGTTTAACAAATGCTGTTAAGGCATAAATTCTGTTTAATTAAATCACAGAAGACTCGCAAAACACACAAATTTTTTTTTATTCCATTTGAGCCCTTTGCCGTTTCAAAGCAAGCCTATATGCAAAAATATTTTATTTGTGCATATAATTTTACTATTTTCTTTTTCACCAGTTCATTTTCTTGTTTGTTTTGGTTTTTGTAATTGTTAACCCAATATCAAGTTTAAAATCTTCATCTCTTTGATCTATTGTAGAAATGCTATTTCTTCTTGAGTAAGAATTTGCAGACTTAAGGAGGAAGTCTCAGGAGGTGAAAGGATACAAAACTTAGAGAACAAGGGTTACCACATTAATTTAGAATATGTAATTATGAAATGGCTTTATAAAAATAGATCTAATGACATTTGATCAGCCTGGGAACACTGAGGGTCTCTAATGCAGTACAATGCACACAAGAATGCAAGACTACGTGTTATGCAATTCTGCTTATTTCACAGCTATTTTATTTGGTTTTTAATCCTAGACATCTGAAGCCCTATTTGTCGGGGTCTGTCTTAATCATTCCTGCATGTGCTTCAGTTAGCTTAAGAAATAGCTTCAGAAAAAAAGAATACTACCCTTCAGATTGCATACAGCTCAAATGTACACCTAACATAGAATATTCCCAGCACTGTTATTCTGTGTTATCTGGGATACAGTGAAACTTATACTTCCTTATTTTGTAGATTTAAAAACCTTCTGTTTATTAGTTGCGTCTTGATTTCTGTATTTCAGTCACTTTTTTCTGAAAACTCCTCAAAGTTGAGTACAAAATATTTTGTAAAACACTGGAAATTGAATTTTGTTCATTGTTTCCAGTATGACCTGATACTGGGTATCAAAAAAGGAGAATGAGGATTTCAAATCATTTAAAACCCAGATCACTGAAGTGTCAAAGTTCAAACAGGATCTGGCATAGTTTTTAATTAGGGCAGCCTTTAAGTCAGTTGGATCCTTTCAGATTAAATTAAATCTGCATTGTGTGACAATATGAAGTCTTGAGTCTCTCCCCAACCTCCCACTCCACTTCCTACTTTAAATCCATTTATAGTCTTGCAGAAAATACATATATAAAATGTAACTTTCTATTTTATTATATATTCTTAATTTATACAAATTCGACTCTTACCTTTTCATACAATGTCCTGAGTTACAAGATTCTAGCATGTCTTAAATATTTAGCAAATGACAATAGAAAGGATAAAATCCAAATCCAGCTTAATTCATTAGAAATCCTGTCTCCTGATTTTTTCAGTCTTTGAATGCATGTTAGATTTCAAGCAGCAGATGTGTTTAATCTTACCTTGAAATCATAGGATTACTCAGATAAATACAGCATAATTGGTCTATCTTTTCTGTCTGGTTCTCTTCTAGAAACCTATCATGTGCAGCACTTTGTTCTAAATGAAACATTTTAATATTGGTGATAATAATAATCATAATAATGTCCATTAATAGTCAGAGGACCTGCTGGGTAAAAACTTCAGTCTGTTTTCTGTTTGAGAAAATGTCTGTGACTAAAGGCCATTTCACAGTCTAAATTACCCATTAGCCAAATTTTTAAATCAATTCTGCCTGTGTTTTACAAACATGATCTGGTTCTTGACTTCACTGTGCCTCCTTTTCAATTTATCTCACATTTATGATTATGTTTTAACTAAGAGACATTATATATGTGCAGTATAATATTCCTGAGGTCTTTTCACGTGAACCCTTATTAGATATCAGAGTAAATCCTATTACTTGCAGAAATGTGAAGATCTGTGTTGAAATATTGTTTACATTTCATCGAGACAATGTCTGGACGTCGTGTATTGCACAGAGTGTTTGCATTATGTGTGTTAGAAATCCTAAGCTGTCACTGCTTGTTTCCTTCATGGGGGGTAGCCTTATCTTCATGAAGAAAATTGAATGCCACTGAATGACTCACTTGAAGTCAGGATATCGTTAACTTCCTGCACAAATTCTATTTAAAGATTATTAATGTTTTTAATAAAGTTCGTTGGGTTTTATGCAATGAATTGATGACAGCTGCTGATACAAAGCTAGAATTTCCCTGGTGCAGGAAGAGAATACATATGAGGTAGATTTGCAGGATAGTAACATAGTCCCACTCATGGTTTGTGCCATCCTATTGCTTCCATGTACTTCTCCTGCCCAAAGGATTATTGAAGCTTTCCTCAGTCCCCACGTTATGAGACGGTTGTGCTCTCAGGTTTTTAGGTTGATCTGGGCAGTTGGCAGTACCTGGCTCTTAGATGAATGGTGCTAAGGCAAATGGCCCAGTGTTAACAGTGTCTTTAGCAAGTCATTTTGGGGAGGATTAAACATCAGACATCAGTGCTAGGGAGGCAGCCCTGCTTCTCCAACACACAGCTCCACAACACACCTTGACACTATGTGATTTTTCTTTACTGTCTAAATGTGAAAACAGCCCACTTTATGAGGCACTCCCTAAAACACACAAATAAAAGTATTTCTCAGATTTTGGATGGATGTTAAAGAGTCAGTGTTCATGAAATTTCCAGACTTTACAAAACCAGGCTCAGGGTAATGATATATTTTAAATAGCATATTCCAGTTACTCCTGTAATATCTCCAGGAAGAGGATTTTGTTCTTTAGCAGTAATAATGTTATCTTTAAAAATATGGCTTTAATTTGGAATTCATTCCAGTGGTAGTAAGTGGTTTAAAGCCCTATCTGCAAAATAATGGCATTTCTAGTAATGCCTAATTAATGTCAATTTTTCCTTATCAGCTTATTTTCATACGTTGCCAAAAACCTAAGCAAGCATGAAAATAATTGCCTTTTAATTCCCTTCCTCGTCGCCAATGCAACGTGGACACATTGTACCATGTCATACTCTTCTGACAAAGTCTGAGGAGGGGGAAATTCCCCGTTTCCCTGAAAAGCACCTTCTAAATCAGACAGGCTGTTTAATGCTTTTCGTGATCCCCAAACCCTGTATTTGTAATGAAGGGAAGAGGGACTGATAAGCTCCAGGGTATTTATCTCTTCTTCCTCCTGTGATCAATTGCATGTTTTTGCAAGGAAAATTGAACTGTAGTTACCAATATTTTGCTTTGGGGTTCTTCCGTTTTCAGGAAGCCGGTGACTATCCCATAAGAACAACTTTAGACAACATTGTGTCCATTCTAAAATATTGTTTTGTATTCCAAAACAGGCAGGTCACTGGATTCATTTTTCAGGTGATTTGCACAATTGGTCAAAATAGTGCATATTTCCTACATTATACTTTTAACTTAATGAAAGAGTGGATAATTTTTTCCTGTAGTGCTAGTTCATATTACAAAAAAAAACCCAAAACACACCATTAGAGTTTTCACTGACTACCAACTAAAGAATATCTCTCTTAGTCAAAAAAATAGAAATTCTGGGTTTAATTTTGGCTTATAAATTGAAGGTTCAGATTTTACAGATCTCCTAGTTTGTATTAAGAAGTAGTCAAAGACTAATATTCCAAAAGTAAATTATAATTTCAATAAACTTTAATATTGCAGTACTGTTTATAAGAATCATCTGAGGAAGGAATTATAAATTTTGAAGCATTAAATTCTTTTTAAGGGAATAAAATATCATAAAAGTCCTTTTACTATTTTTCTGCATCAGTGAGTGAGGCACAACCCTTATGATGGCTATATTTCACGTGCATGGGCAACTACAGGATTTTTAACTTTATGCTAAAAATATTTTCAACTCAGAGCAATTTCCTTCTACATGCAAAGACCACTTGGATTATGTTTATCAAACTGTAGGCTTTGGCTATAGCGCATATATATACACACATACACATGGCATCTCTTTTCTGTCCTGGCCCATTTTCTTCAGCCTACATCAATAACCACAGCTCTGTTTTCCTTTAGCTCTGTGAGCCAGACTGCCTCTGAAGTAATAGAAGTGCTTTCCCACTCTGGGAGAATGCATTGGTTTGAGAATCACTGGAATAATTCTAAGCCTCCACACCAAACCTCGGGCTGGTACAAATGTTGCGAAGTCACAGAAGACTCCCTAGAAATATGTGCTTTGTAATTCCAGTATAAAGGAACTAAGTTTTTCATGGAAGTGAGACCTTAAAGTGCTAATGCCTCCTCTGCAGGCTTCTCAGTTCCTGAGGTCTCGCAGAGGTTTAACACCAAATCAAAGAGGCCAAGACTTCCTTCCCATCTTCTTGTAGCCCAGGTGCTGCTGCTCTCCTGCTTGGAGAGCAAAAGCAAGGAAGGCCAGTGACCCTCAAAGCCATTATCTCCTTTTCTCCATAGCATGTTAGGCAGCCCTGCTCTTTCAGCTGGGGTAATTGAAGAGAATATCCCAGAAAAGGAAACTCTGGGATCATGTTCCTCCAGGGGTGATGTCTCCATAGGACTCCTAGCTGCAGAAGGGGCTGCTCCCTGGGCTTGGGCTGGCTGTGGGGAAGGAGCACATTGTGCAGGGTTTTGTGCAGTCCATGCTCTGCCATGGGGCACCAAAAGTGGCCAGGTGAGGCAGGGGCATTCCTGAAAGTGTGTCTCTCATCCCTAAGGATGGCCATGCCAGCTCTCAGAGCCAGTAGCCTCAGGAGTCCTGCAGCCCTGCTGTAGCATCTCAGGGAGATACAGCATCGCTGTAGCACCTGCAGAACCAACACTGAGGGAAGGCTGCAACCCGAACACCTCATCCACAGGTAGCTGGGATGTGGCCAAGTCTGTCCATGCCTTAATTCTGCTCTCCTAAGCGGGCAGGTGAATACCTTTCATAGGCATTCACTACTCGTCTCCCTGGGAATGTGGTGTTCCTGCGTCCCCATCGGCTGCTGAAGGTACTATGGTGTTCGTGTACCCAGAGAGCAACTTCTCGTTTTACTGAGGGTTGTGCTTTCACAGAAATCAAGGATCTACAGTGGCTTGGGATATCCAAGTGACAAAGGAAAGGTATGCTGCAAAGGCTGTGTGGGAGGAGAAGCTAGATCAACTTCAGTAATGCTGTGAAGTATTTGCAATGTTATGTATTACTACAGCATAAACACAGAAAATAAAACAGCTTTCTTTCTATAAATATTCAGAGCCAGGGATTTAAACCTGTATGCAAAATCTCTTATTTGAGTTCCATTTTCTGCTAAAGCCAAATTCTCTCAGTGTGGCCCCTTGGCAATGCAGAAATCCCTAAAGGACTACTCCTTACAAGTAAGATCACTCCATCTGCTGTGATTTTGTAGTACACATATTTGAAAGGCTGCTAAGGCAGTGAAGAATTGCCAAGGGACAACTGAACCACAAAGGCTGTAGTAATAAAGGAAGACAGAACAAAATTGAAGCCATAATTGAAAGATTTTCTTATTATTTGGTAATGTAAGCAAGTTTTAATACTACATTAGCATAGTCCTTGTCTAATTTTTTTTCACTACAGCTCGTTGCTGAGAGCATTCTTTTGTGTTTCGCTCAGTAGGAGGCAGCTGAAAACATGTTGTTAAATACCAGAAAAAAAAGACATTTGAAGGACTGCTTTTTCTATGCCGTCACCACAGTGGAAATGTCTGGTGAAATAGCTGAATGTCTTTAATATAAAGCATTTTCATGACAGTCTAGCTGACTGGTTTATACGTAACTATTCCAAATATTTAACACTGCCATGTTAAAAGTATAAATTAAGCTCTGAGAATGATGTTTTACATATACACCAGTAGTAGTCCAGAAAAACTGTAGATACAGGATCTAGATTGGTATTCAATCAACTCAATAGAGATATATCTATGTATATGTATAAAATTGAGAAATCACATCAATTCTATAATTATAAAAATATATATATCAGTAAACCATGGAGAGTTCTTTTATATATAATCAATAATTAAAAAGATGCAAATATGGAACTACTAAAGATACAATCAACTCTTAAATAGCCACAGATGGCATATTTAAGGTACAGAATAGCTGTACTCCACAGGCCCTAGCATTGTGAATAGCTGGTACAGCTGGCTTAGTGTTTCAAACACAGACACCTCTCAGATCCATCTACATTACATTCATGCTTAGTTCATGTCTGGAAGTTGCCAATTCTGGGCCTTTCTGAGTCATTAGCAGACCAGAGCGAAGTTAGTGTCAGGAGGAGTACCTGAGTTTTCTCTTCACCAGTGTCTGTTTTGATACCCCTTTATTATAGGGTATACTGATTTTTTTTATTGCTTTGGCTAAAGAAGAGACAGAAACCTCACCTTTTGTATGTTAGATGTTTAAAAGGATGCCAGAAAAAATGAAGAATTTGGAATAGATTGAGAGTACATTCAACAGGAGAAAGAGCTGTATTGTTAACTGGTGTGTTCTGTGCTTTTTCTATGCCTGTCGTTGTGCTTCACTGTTATTAGCCTTCACAAAAAGGCAGAGTTGCGTCTTTTTGTCCCAACAGATACCTCCACGTATTTACCATTTCTTGATCCATTTTTAGACATGAACTTCTGGAAGAGGCTCGGAGAAAAGGTTTGCCTTTTGCACAGTGGGATGGACCAACGGTGGTTGCCTGGCTGGAGGTAAGTGTTGGACACAACTTGAAAATGTGAGTCACATTTGCAGACTGCTTATGTGTGCTTGTCCTTACAAATCTTAGAAGAGACTGTTACAGCCTCTTCCCCTCCCCCTGTGCACTGTGCTGTCAGCGCTACATAGATTTTGACACTGGATGGTGTGAATTAGAGACTAGATCTAAAACAAGTAAGACAGAATTACAAAGTGGGATGAGGACCAGAAATTTGCTTGAATCTCAAATTTTTGAAATCTTTTATTTTCTCAGTCTCTAAATGTCTAGGAACTCCACAGACACGTTATGTAGAATGATGTGTTAATTTTAAATAAATTTAAGGAATTTGTAACTTTCTGCATTTTAAAAACATAATGGGAAAAAAAGTGTTCCTCTCACCATTTTCACCTGCAGGGTAAGAGTCCCAGGTTGAAATCTCTCTGATTTGACAGGCAGTGCCTTCATATCTGAAATCCAGTGTGACTGGATTTCACAGCCAGAGAGAGCTGTCTTTTATTTGGAGGACCTAAATGAATGGGTTTTGGAAACCAAGAAGAAAAAACATTCCGCAGAGCTGTCATCAATTTTGACAAAAAAGTCAATGAATGTTTTAGGTGAAGGAGCTACTCAAAAAATACACAGATGCTGAGGGGAGAAGAAGGCAGAAAGTAAGAACGTTCTTATACAAATACATTTTTACATGGCAAGGCTGTAACACTTCAGTGCAGATACAAGCTCTTTGTTGGCTCGAAGAACAAGTGTCTATTCCTTACTCTACTAAGCATCTCTACCTATTCACAATATTCCTCCTTCCTGCTGTAGCTATAATCCATTGATCATCAGCTAGACTTTGTAAAGTTTTTCCCTTCAATAGAAACAAAAACATCCCTCTCCAAAGCTTTGACAGAAGTGTGCTAGTGAATAAATGAAAGATGAGAAATTAAAGCAGCTAATGTTTACAAAATTTCTGCTTCGCATTGGAGTTGCTGAAGGTACCTAATGAAAAAGACAAAATGAAAACTGCAGAAAGTCAGTACAAGCATTTGCATATGACCTTGGAAAACAGGATTATATCTTCCTTCCCAAAAAAATCTCTGTTAATATGGAACAATCCTTAATTTGGCCACTACTTGACTTTTCATATGACTTTAAGAGTTCTGTAACCAGATTTATACCAGTCATAAATATTAATTATTACAGTAAAAGCTGATTTGCTGAAAACATGAACACACAGACATTATTACAGACATTTAGTCTGTAATTTTGGATACCAACACTCTCGTCTTTCAAGGTGATCCACAATTTCAAGCAGTTTTTGACAAGTTAAGCCCTAATTTTTTTCCCCTTGATTCTTTTCTGAAAAATTGTTTCCCACTGTCTGAGAGGGGCTGTAAAGAAAAATCAGGGTCTATGAAGTTCTTGGGGAATATGATGACAGGAGAGCTCATGAGGAAGTTAATGTTGCAGTAGTAAATGAAGATTGATTACTGATGATAAAAATCTATGAGGAGAGGAGTAGTGTGTTTATTCAGTGAGCATCAGTGCATTCAGTCAGCAGATGGACACTGTGTGCATTTCATACTCTCCTGAAGAAAAATATGACATATGCATTCATCTTCAGCTAAAGAATAAAATAATATTAAAGGAGACAAAGGCTGAAATTTAAGAAGTATATTGTGAAATTTTCAAACTTTTCAGGGCTTTTCAGCCTTAGCATTTATTCTTGTTGTTTGTATGTAGCACAGACATAGCTGAGAAATATTTCTAAGAATTTGTTGTTTTCCTAATTAATTATGGAAAAGTATATCAATCTTGATATCTGAGTTCTCCGTCTAGAATGATTACTGTGTTCTCTTTTTAGAGACTGTTCATCTAACATCATTTTCTTCTAAACAGCTATTTACTGAAGAATTTACTTATTTTGTTAAAGAAATTATTTACCTAATGAGCAGCAACTATTTAAATCTATTTCTACAGAGTGAATAACTCACAGTGTTTATGCTTTTCTGTTTTTCAAGTGCATGTGTGAAAAAAATTAATGTCAAAACAAATGAGGTGATGAAACATTTTAAAGCTATGCACAGTTTTATTATGGCCCTTTGTTTAAGTGCAGCTGGGTGTTATCTACATAAATTTTGGTTTGGTGGGTTTTTTTTCTTTCATGAAACTTTGTATTTTGTAACAGTTTGTTGGAATTAGATCGTGTTTTTAAGGTTTAGACTAGCATTGGATGGAGGGTAGTGGCGAATCCCATCAGCGGGAAGGACTTTTTCAAACACAATGCAGTCATTTCTCAACGTTTGTGATACTTCAGGACTCAAAGCCTGACTGAACCTTTTGCAACCTGACTGTCAAGTCTGTTTTCTGTGTGACATAAAAGTGACCTAACAGCTGTCTTTTATGGAAATATTTCCCAGCTAATGTATACACTTCCTAATAACCACACAGTTCTTCCCCCTACTGTGTCAAATGAAATGAAAACCCTTGCAATTCGTCACTGCTTTCCAGATTTGTTGGTGAATTTCCTCATTTCCTTGACCTTGTGTCCTGTTTTAGTAAGCCTGTATTAAGGAAAAAACCCAACAATGGAATCGGCTAATTCTGATGGCCGATATGAGATGCACCTATCTAGGTCTTTGTTTTCCACTGTGTTATCCCTAAAATCTCAGTGATTATGGCATTCAGAGCTTATGTTCTTCTCACAGGCTTTCCTCAGCATAATGTACTTCATACCACGATTAAAAACCTCACATATATGTATCCCTGATATGAAATTACTTCCTTTGGGAAAAAAAGAGCTGTAGACACTGACAGTCATATTAATGAGGCAGCATAAAATGAGAAAGCTGAGAAACATAAGAATAATTCACACTCAGTAGGTCCTCTTACAAGGAAAGACTAAGTGGTGAAGCAAGGCCGGCCTGGGCTAGTAAGACTAAAATAAGGAGAGGAAAAGCATGTAAGTACCTATCTTTTAAATCCAGAGGTGACGGAGCTGTGCTGCACCTTCTAACTAGTATTCCTAGCTGGGATGTGACACCATACCAGACTGTTCCCAAATTTACTCTGAAGTCTGTCCCTGATAGGTTGGTTGTTTGAACTGGGCTTGGTTAATTTCTGCTAAGAAAATAAAAGCTAAGAAATGTAAGATTGTGTACACCGTGTTAAAAAAAGAGAAATCCATTTTAGTACAAAAGTGAAGAAATTACTTCATTCCTCCTAGATGTTTTTCTGTACGTAAGATAATCAGATGGGCAGTAACACTGACTTGTGCCAGTACTTGCTCATTAAAAACCTGGGAAAGGGAGTAGCCTGGGGGATGGAGGCACACAGCTCTAATAATAATTCAAAGCACGCCTTGCTTTAAAGTTCTGATTACAGTAAAAGCAAAAAGAATTCACATGAAACCAGGGCAATTTCAAAGGTTCGGAAACAATTTTATTTTATTAAAGACTATGATGTTCATACTCATTTGCATGTGTTACCATTCTTATTCAGACTGATAGGTGTCCTGACAATTAATTATTTAATATTGGTCATTAATTAATTGTTTTTTAGTGGTTATGACACCGAGTCTGACAGAGTTTAAGAAGCTTTTGGACAACATTCTTGGCACATGATGTGATCCTTGAGGCTGTTCTGTGCAGAGCCAAGAGTTGGACTCTATGATGCCAATGGGTCCCTTCCAACTCAGGATATTCTATGACTGTGATTTCATTCAAGAAATGGAGCAGTGCTTTGGATGAAATGTCCCTTCTCTTCACAGCTCTGGCTAGGGATGCCAGCCTGGTATGTCGCCGCCTGCCGTGCCAACGTGAAGAGTGGAGCTATCATGTCTGCTTTGTCCGATACTGAGATTCAAAGAGAAATTGGAATCAGCAATCCTCTTCATCGCCTAAAACTCCGATTAGCAATCCAGGAGATGGTATCACTGACAAGTCCATCAGCACCTCCAACATCCAGAACAGTGAGTCCTGTTCAGCTAACTTTTTCTTCCCGACTTCACCCCACAGGAGTCTGCAGAAAAACTTTTGTAGTAGAGTGGCTCTGTGATAACACATACTTCACAATCAGTGGGAACTGTCCAATAGAGACTCAGAACTACCTGTTCATCACTTGCTTGATTGTTGATTGCTGCTGTTTTTCTTTCATCAGATATTCTTATTTTTTTAAGCCATTGTTTTGATTATCCTTGATGTTATCTAAATCAGTATTGAGCATCTTATTTGTAATTTTGCCTGTATTTTTGCCTTTCTCTTCCTTCAAATCATCTGTACTAGCCTAATCAGACTGTGTTTCTCTTTTTTGTTTGTTTGTTCTCTTTCTTTATTTTTTTGGGGGTGGAGGGGAGACAGATGTTGGGAGAGAGAGGTTATGTAGGAACATGGGTCTTTTGAGTCTTTTTCCCATTGCCCGTTTTTGCACCCTTTCAAATGTTATCTAATATGAGTCAGCTTTAGGTTCTTCATGCTCTTAAGAGAAGCAGTGATTGGAGGTGTGAGGGGAGCGTCTGGAAGGCTGAAGTGGAGCCTGTGCATTCAGTGAGGAAGGAAGAGAAAGTGGCGGCAGACAGGAGGGAAGCAAGTAAAGATACACAGACACACAAGTCTGAAAGGAAAGGGGAATATATCAAAAAGAGCAAGGAAATAGATCAGGGGAGAGTAAGAATGAATATGCTATAGATAAAAAGCAGGAAAAATAGGCCAAACTGATGGGGACAAAAAGAAACAAGATAATGAAAGGGGAGTTTTTAATGCTGCGATATGCTGATGGCAATGGCTATGAAAGAAGCAATGGAGACTAACAGAAAAGAGGCTGGATCAGATGGAAAACATGGCATAGAAGTGAAGGACAAAGACTACTACTCAAGTAGTGTAGCTCAGATTTCTACTAGCAAGTTAATAATAATGAGAATGTTAATTATAATATTTATATTTTGTAATATATCATCTTCATTAAATTTATGGAGAATCTTTTGGTGGAAATTAGATTTCAGATACTTTGGAGAGGTACCAGATCCACTGAGCTACATAAGCAACTGGGCAACAGCACTAATATTGCTATTGATTGCCCTTTTATCTTCATGTTGCTAATGTTCTTTAAATATTGTAGTTCACCATCTGATACTTTCTTCCCTGAGAACAGTTGTGTGTGTCATTACCATGGTAATATTATGAATTGTAATGGATTTTAACAATGTAAAGCAGTAAAGACTTGATATGATGTTTGAATTACTACACAAAATTAATTTTTATTTTAAAAGCATAAAAGGATATTTCAAAGCATAAAAGCATTTACACTTATGAAGTGAGAGAATATTACGCTCAAGCTAAAAACATTGGGAAAACTTTTGCCTTGTTCTCTTAATTCTGCCTGAGTAACTGTCAGTGCACAAAGCTGCCCTGCCCTGGAATGTGCATTTCTGAGTCCCCAGTCTTTCTGCTTCTCCTCTTTCTCAGGAAAGGAGTTAATTTATCTCAGGTCTTCAGAAAACATAGCAGACATCCATGCCTCCTCCCTGACTCTCCTCATTGTCCTAGTAATAATTTGATGAAAAACAATAGGATGAGGACAAAGTTTTACAAGTGAATTCTCTTGGCATTTTTGATTTACAGAAACATGGTGGAAGTATTCATTATTTAGATTATAATATGAGATGTGATTTGTGCAGAATATTTAGTCTGGAAAATCTTTGGGAGCTGAAGCTTACCTCTGCACAGAGCTGTGAGCTAAAGGTTGCATTTGCCAGTTGTTTATGAAATGCAGCTTTAATTGTTATTCTTTCCTTTGTGGCAGTGCTCTGCCGGATTTCATCCATCAGTTCTAGTTGTAATACTCCATCACATCTGTTCAGAAGCCGCAAATGAAAGATACAAACCAAGTTGTCTAAAGTTGTCTCTAGCTGCAGCTCGGTAGAGGCAAGAACGTGGTTGTGCTGATGGTGATGCGCTGTTAACTTACAGTGGTGCTGCCTTTCTTCTTTACCACTGCTTACCTAATGTGGATCCCACCTGCCTTCCTGCGGGCCTTGTCCGTAGCCCTCAGGCAATGTTTGGGTGACCCATGAAGAAATGGAAAATCTTGCTGCTCCAGCTAAAACGGTTAGTCATTCCACTTCCATTTGAAATGGTTTCATGCTCAATAGAGACTAGGCCTGTTCCTGCTTTAACACAGATGCCTTATCTTCTGTAGGATGCTTCCCAAAGCATGCCATTAGAAAGTTGCAGGGAGTATGAAATTGAATTTAAAGAACAGTTACATAATCTTTCAGCAAAAGAATTTACAAACTGTATTGCCGTCACAAAAATTGTGTGACCCTAAAACCAGTATTGGACTTTTAGAGTAATAGTTTCAGTGTCACTGTGAAACCTCATTTAATGAAATGAAATTATCACGGTTACAGGTACAACATTCTCCCTGTAATCTACTCCCTCTTCTTCTAAACAGTGTTTTGTATCTGCTGACATAGAAAGAAATAAGAAAAGGCTTGAGAATGATGCATTCAACAACTTCATTAATGCTGAGTCTTTCATGTCCGTACTTCGGTATTCATGATCTTTGATTTCAGGTGCATGGAGAGTGTCATTTATTTATTGATTTTTGTCAAACCTCTCCCTAAACACTAAAGTAAGCTTTTTTTTTCCATATGGAACATATGTTACTTAGGTTTTGGTTTTTAACGTTACATCATAACTACTCCACAAAGGTGCTTATAAAACATGATACAATGTTCCAGTGAGATCTCTGAAAAAAATGATCTTCAGTTTGGAAAACTCTATAGTCAGCCCAATCCATAAATGGTGGGAGAGGTACTGGAGCTAAATTTTGATGCAATAAGGAATTATTTCTTAAAAGGTTATGCTTGTTATAGCATTTAAAGTTTTCTCATCAGCAGTAAGGAAGCCAATTCTCATCAATATTTTGTTTTTAAACTGAGCTCATTTCTAGTTTTATTATTGTTGGTAAAGATAAATGCAAATATAACAGCACTGAACTGACCAGAAGTAGAGTTAATCCTGTTTAACTGGCCAGCCAGAAAAATATAATTTTGCCATAAAAAATGTTATGTAAAAAGCTCCTTTACAATACGTTCTCAAGAAGACAGCTTTTTATTGTGAATGTTTCAAAATCAAACTAGAAACAAAAAACTATATCACTAATGCCCAAATTTTTACATAAATGTTTGTGTTTTAATTGTGACACTGTGAAGAGTGTTTAAGTAATGCTGTAAAATTTCACCAAGATATAATGATTTTCTATCTTGAAAACTCAGCTACATTTTATAGTTTTGGTCTTGTAATTTTTCAGGTAGTTTAGCCCAGGACACTGCCACTGGCCAGAGTTATTTTATTCGTGCACTTTATGTGTATATTTTCAATTTCATGAATATGCGTATGAAAATCCCATATTTTTATAACTAATTTTTATTGTCTTTTTACCTGCTTTACTAATTGCTTCCTGCTGATAATACAGAAAGAGTCTGAAGAAGGCAGCTGGGCTCAGGTATGATCTTTCAAATGACTTTTTTAAACTGAAAGTTAACAATAATGTAATTGGTTGTATCACTATGTGTAATGGAATATAATATTCTG
This sequence comes from Struthidea cinerea, assembly GCA_013397865.1. Lineage (NCBI taxonomy): Eukaryota > Metazoa > Chordata > Aves > Passeriformes > Corcoracidae > Struthidea > Struthidea cinerea. Next base: position 52 of record VZTI01003938.1, on the reverse strand, counting down.
ACAGTATCTCAATGATTGAATTATTAATATTATTAATAATGAATATTACTAA
>VZTI01003937.1:34910-72480 GCA_013397865.1 Struthidea cinerea | reverse complement strand
GGATCTGGGGCCGGGGCCGGATCTGGGGCCGGGGCCGCGGACACGGCCGGGGACAGGGACAGGGCCCGGGATCGGACCCGGGCCGGGACTGCCCTTCCTCCCCGGCTGCGCCATCAAGGACCCCACGGTGAGCGCGCCCGCCCACTGTACCCCTGCTGTACCCCCTTCCCACGGGAGTCCCCCCGCAGCGAGGTGGGCTGGCCTAGCGGGTGCCCTCCTGAGAGGTGCCCTCAGAACGGGCCTCTGCACACCCCCCCCATACCCGCTCCAGGTGGTACCGGGTACCCCCTGAAGACACTCTCTGGGAATCTGGTACTCCCTCAGACCTTCCTCTAAATCCACGGGAGACTTGGGACCCCTAAACTCGGCGATATTCATAGAACTGTGGAATAGTTTGGGCTAGAAGACAAATGGTTTGGGTTAGAAGACCTTAAAGACCATCTCGTTACACCCCCTGCCATGGGCAGGGACACCTTCCACCGTCCCACGTTGCTCCAAGCCCTGTCCAGCCTGGCGTTGGACACTTCCAGGGATCCAGGGGCAGCCCCAGCTTCTCTGGGCACCCTGTGCCAGGGCCTCCCCACCCTCACAGCCAGGAATCCCTTCCCAATATCCCATCTAACCCTGCCCTCTGGCAGTGGGAACCCATTCCCTGTGTCCTGTCCCTCCATCCCTTGTCCCAAGTCCCTCTCCAGCTCTCCTGGAGCCCCTTTAGGCACTGGAAGGGGCTCTCAGGTCTCCCTGGCGCCTTCTCTTCTCCAGGTGAACACCCCCAGCTCTCCCAGCCTGGCTCCAGAGCAGAGGGGCTCCAGCTCTTGGAGCATCTCCATGGTTTCCTCTGGAGTCACTCCAACGGATCCATGCATTTCTTGTGTTTTGGGTGGGTCCAGACGTGGATGCAGCACTGAAGGTGGGGTTTCACAAGAGCAGAGTAGAGGGAGAGACAGTTCCTCCAGAGAACGTGTTACCCCCTGAACCCACCCCAAGGGAACCTTGTGTTCCCTCAGACCATCCTCTAACTCCCCCAAGACGCCTGGTACCTCCTGAATTCCCCAAATATCCCTGAGACAACTTGATGTCCTTTGAACCCATGTCCTGGAAACTTCGAACTCACCAGACTCTGGTACCCTGGACATGACCCCCAAAGAACTCGTTTGATGCTCCCCAGGAGATTTAATATCCACTTAAGTCTCCCCCAGGGACCTGGTGTTTCCCAAGCCACCAAATACCTGCTGGACTCACTTCTGGGGGATCTGATTGCTCTGTACCCATCTGGTATCCCCTGATCCCCCCCACAGCAGACCTGGTACTCCCTAAATTCTTCCAGTGTTGTTGAACATTGCAATCTGTTCCCAAGGGACCAAGTATCCCTGAACCAACCTTCAAGGACACTTGGTGCTTTTAATCTTCTCCCCCAGGAATCCATTGTATCATGTACCCATCTTATAACCCTGAATTTGTCCTCATAGCCTTGGAGAGAAAGACACACACACCCCTGCTGCCCCTCATTTGTGAGCCTCATTTGAAATTCCAAAAGCTTTTTCCATAAATGCAGAACTACTGTCTGCAAACTTACCCCTTTGGATATCCAGTTCCCCTGAATCCATCCAATAATTCCCCCACCGGTTCATGAGATACCCCAAGGGAAATCTGCAAACTCACTTTACAGTCCTGAAACCCGATTGCCCTCAGGAAAACTGCTGTTTCTCTGAACCATCTGAGTTCTCCCAAAGCAAAGTGTTCTGAACCTTCAACTCATTCTGATACTGTCCTGAACCAAGTTCCTTAAATTCACCTGATATTTCCTCAACTGGATATACACAGGAGAACCAGCATTATCCAAACCTCGAACATTCCTCCACTAGGAATTAATCCCCTAAATCATCCCAATATAATTATTTCTTGGACATAATTTATCTATTAGATAGAAACACCGCGAAGTCACCAGTCTCATTACAATCAACACCTTCCTGATACACCTTCCTCCAAAGCTCTGGTACTTTCAAAACTGCTCTCCTGGTGTTGCCTGGAGAACCAAATGCTTGACAGTCCAGGAACCTGATAATGTGATGGGAGAACTGGTATCCCATCACAGAACTGGTACCACCACAGCTTCCAGGATCATCCCCAGGAAGTGACACACTCTCAGCTGCTCCCAGGTTCCCTGGAAGAAGCAGTCTCATCCTCATCCTCTGCACCTGATACCTAAATGAGGAAGCAGCCTCTCCTTTTCCCCCATCCAATGGTCTAGGCTCTAAGGACCTGATAACCCCAAATCCTCCCAACATCCTCTTTAGGAACTGGTACCACAGAGAACTGATGCTTCCATTTATTTCTCTCATATACTAAAAAAAAACCACAAACCACCAAAAAAGAAGTTGTTTCATGCCTGGTTTGGGCACACCAGGGATTTACAGCATCCGTGGAGAGCAGCTTTAACAGAAAACATTCCTGGCTGCATTCAGCTTCGTACATAAAAATTACTTGTCACAGAATCATGGAATGGTTTGGGTTGGAAGGGACCTTAAAGATCATCTTGTTCCACCCCCTTGCCATGGGCAGGGACACCTTCCACTATCCCAGGTTGCTCCAAGCCCATCCAACCTGGCCTAAGTCAGTGACAACTGAGTTCTCCAATAGTAAATAGAGTAAATTACTCATAACAGATAATCATGCAGTAATAAAGGTTATCTCAGAATTACTATCAGATAATAATATTTCCTTGAAATAATTTATAACATCTGGGAAATCTGCAATTTTCCACTCTATAAACTGGCATCCCAATACTTGTTTTCCCAGTGTATGCTGAGAAGTTCTGAACAAAACCTCTGTTCAAATAAAGTGTTGTTACTGCTTATTGCTCATGGGACAGGGGAACAGACACTGGGAGAGGGAATGGTGTTCGTGTGAAGTGTTATAGACTTGGCAAAAAGAAGGACTTAATTCAGTGGAATTTCTTCAGATAAACACTGGCAGCAACTGAGATTAGGAGTTTACATTCTGGGCTTTCCCTTTTAAATTTGCATTGGCCACCTGATCCCGTGAGATGTTATCTGGCATCCAGGCTCACTTTGGGAGAGCTTATCCGCTCAGGAGCCTTATGAAGCAATGAGGTGCTTTCTTTAGGCAAATGTGGGCTCTTAAAAGCCTGTACACTTCTGACAAACACTGATACTGCTCAAATTAAAGACAAACTTCCCGGTTTTCCTTGAATATTTTTCCCACAGCTTTCCCTTGGTATGTATTTAACAGCAGGAAGTGGCAGTTCTGTGGCAGCTTATAAGATGTTCTGCTAACATGTCTTCAGACAAATCTTGTTTTCACCTGTTTTCCTCACTGCTCTCTCCATTGCAAGATCTATAGTAGCAGTGTAAAGAGAAAACAGAATTATGTGGAATTCAAGTGGGGCCTCGAAGGTATAAATAAGATTAGAGGCTTAACCATGAGGGGCGAGGGAGGGGGTGGAGAAGAAGCAGTTTGCATGCCTGAGGTTGCACTGACTACAAGTCTGGGGCTGGAAAAGGAGCTGAAGCTTGTTCTCTCAGCACTAGAAATGCCTACAACTCTGTTTTACTTGGCAGGAGTCAAGAGGTTTTATTATCAAGGACTCATAATTTCCCCTGCTTTCTCTGGAGCATTAAGTGTTGAAAGCCCAGTGGGACCAGGCAGGCTCTCAGAGTGCAGGTCAGGTACCACGTGTGGTGGAGCTTGCAGCAAGAGCAGTAGTTTGATGTCACTCAAGTCTGACCCTGCTCTTCAGTGGTGAAGAACAGGACTGGCTGACAGAGATCTGGTCCTGTTCACGGCTCTGTTTGAATGCAACCCTGGGAGAAGGACTTGGGGCTGCTGATAGATGAGAAGCTGGGACCCAGAAACCCCCCACCATGTGCTGAGCTGATCCCCCAGTGTGGGCAGCAGGAGAGGGGGCAATTCTGCCCCTCTGCCCTGCTCAGATGAGACCCCACCTGCAGAGCTGCCTCCAGCCCTGGGATCCAACNTTCTGCCCCTCTGCCCTGCTCAGATGAGACCCCACCTGCAGAGCTGCCACCAGCCCTGGGATCCAACAGCAGAAGGATGTGGAGCTGCAGGAGCAAATCCAGAGGAGGCTCCGGAGCTGCTCCAAGGGCTGGAGCCCCTCTGCTCTGGAGCCAGTCTGGGAAAGATGGGAGTGTTCACCTGGAGAAGAGAAGGATCCAAGGAGACCTCAGATCCCCTTCCAGTGCCTAAAGGGGCTCCATGAAAGATGGGACAAACTTTTTAGCAGGTCCTGTAGCAATAGGACAAGGGATGATGGTTTTAAACTCAAAGAAGCTTAATTTAGATTAGATATAAGGAAGAAGTTTTTTACAAAGAGTGGTGAGGCCTGGCACAGGTTCCCCAGAGAAGTTGTGGCTGCTTCATCCCTGCAAGTGTCCAAGGCCAGGTTGGATGGGGCTTGGAGCAACCTGGTCTAGTGGAAGGTGTCCCTGCCTATGGCACAGGGTGGAACAAGATAATCTTTAATGTCCCTTCCAATCCAAAGTGTTGTATGATTCTATGACTGTGTAGAGAGGTGATAAAACAACTGATGTGCTTTTGTACATTTCATAATCGCAGTTCTGTGAGCATGACACACCTTGATTTAACCCAGCAAAGAAAATCCTGTATCATGCCCAGGGGAGAGTTAAGAAAATAAATAACAATGGACTACACAGAGGGTGCACAGCAGTCAAGGGAGCACCATAAGGCAGTAACTGAGGTCCCATGGTGCTCTGTACTGCTGACAAACAGGGTAGGGAACAAAGAGCTGGTGAGATAAATACCAGGGCAGATAAAGTGCTAACACACTGTTCTAAGCACTGAATATGGTGGCAGTCAGGAAATTCAGTGATTTAAGTTCTTCCGGAGTCTGTGGCAGTGCGAGGATCTGAGTTCACTCTTGTGCTTTGTACATCCACCACACAGTTTTTTCCACTTCCTCAATCTAAGTGCAAAATGTGATTTTAAATAACTGCCGCAGTAGTTTATAATAAAATGCTGGGGATGTGTGTGGGGGGAGACATTCTTGATATTGCACTCTCTTACTGAGTTTTTTTTGTGCTTCCAGTAGCTGTATCTACTAAATTCATGCAGTATTTTGATAGCTGGATTTCCTTCCAACAGAAAACATCTTTTCATCGGTCCCAGACACTGGACTTCAAAAATGGATATGCCTTTTCCCGGCTGCCAAGAGAGGGGGTTGGTGGGGACACACTCTTTGCAAATCAGCTCTCTCAAGATGAATTAGATGATTTATGCACCAAGGGATCCACACTGACCTATGGGCAAGTCAAGAGGTCTGCACCTTCCAGCTTCACTCCAGCGTTCGTGGCTTATGACAAAAAGGTATAAAGAAGCTGATTCCAGGAATATCGCTGGCCAAATTCGGAGACGTAAACAGTCAGCTCCAGGGTTCACGGGACTGCGTTACAGCAGTTTTCAGATGCCAGAGCCCTTAGTCAGAGACAGCTGAATCCCAGACTGAAAGAGGCTTTCTTTGCTCGGGAGGAGGATTATAATACGTAAACGATGTAAGACATTCCCTGCAAGTTACACTCGAGCATTTCCAGCAGGCTTTGGAAAAGAGGTTTGATTAGCTCTGGAAAGCTCCAGTTTATAAGCATTGCTCTGCAAGCCCCAGCCTGGCATTTTGTGTTTCCAAAACTATACTGAGGTTGTAACTGAGCTTTAACTGGAAAAGTCAGTCTGCAGTGGGAACCCTGGTAGCCTCTTTGACTGCGGTCCATCTATTTGTGTTGGTCACCACAGCGTGTCACAGCCTGAACTGCTCTGTTAGTGCTTCCCATGTTACATCTTGGTGATCGTATCAGACTGGGAGGTGGCTCTGTGTCTGCTCGGAGCAGTCCTGAGCTGACCCTTGGTTTTCAGGGTGCCAATGTCCCAGGCTGCAACCCGCAGCCGTGGGTGGAGCAGCCGCTGCAGCGGGAGCTGCAGGGCTCGGGAGCTCAGCATGTGCCGGCTCTGCACGCTGCCAGGCCTGCCAGAGCCGTCTGCAGCCAGCCAGCCCTCAGCCCGGCTGTCACACAGGCTGGGGAACAGATGTGCTCTGTTAATTGCTGAGGCTGTTCCTTCAGAGTAATGTAGATGTTGCCGTTTAATCTGTCAGGTCCTTCTCTGCCCGTTCCTTCAAGCCACAGAAGCAGCAGGAGCCCCAGTGCTGCTGGGGATGTCCCAGTCCCTTGTGTGGCACTTTGCTGACTGGTAGGAATTTGCTGGCTTTATCATCCCTTAATTATCCAGGTCTCTGGGCTGATGTAGGCTGGGTATGCAAGGCCTGATTGGCCACCTACACCTTCTTAGGGGCATTGAATGATCGTGGAGGGAATATTCCTCCTACTTCTGCCAAGCAGAGGGACTGGCTGATTAGTTCCCTTGTTTCCCCAGCACAAATCAGCTTTTGCTGTCAGTGCTGAATAGATGTGACTTCAGATCATGGAAAGGTTTGGGTTGGAAGGGACCTTAAAGATCATCTTGTTCCAGCCTCCCTGTTTGGCAGGGACACCTTCCACTAGACCAGGTTGCTCAGAGCCCCTCCTGCCTGGCCTTAAAATAGCAGCCTATTCAGATTTTAAAATCCTCAGATGTGGTTGAACTCTTTACTAAAATCTCTCGATAACTTCCCTCAATCAGGGCTGTAAAGCTGACAAATAAAGAGCCGTGTGTGTCAGTAAAGTAGATTACTGTCAGCAGCCAAGCACCTGGCAGTAGGTGAAATAGCAGGTGATCAACAAGTAGGGAAAAGGCTGTATTCTTACACTTGCCTCATGCACAACAAATTTGCAAAAGGCACATCTTGATAAAAGCCCTCCTGGTGCCTCTGCTGCCACTCACAGATTAGGCCACTGTTGTCTTTGAAGATTTTGTAGAATCTAATCCAGTAATTTTACATCACCAAAGCAAATTACTAATAAATTTTTGGCCTTGATAGACTAATCATGGTGGTCAATTTGTTTCTTTCTCTCTCCCTTTGTTTTATTGTCCCTTGGGCAGGTTTTGAAGTTCGATGCCTACTTCCAGGAGGAAGTTGCTATCTCTGCAGAGGAGCATTACCGTATCCGCCAAGTGGGCATCTACTACTACCTGGAAGATGACAGCATGTGTGTCATCGAGCCTAAGGTGAAGAACTCGGGTCTGGTTCAAGGCAAACTCATGAGACGCCACCGGGTGCCCAAGAATGAGCAGGGGGATTATTACCACTGGAAGGATCTGAACCTGGGCATCGACCTCACCATGTACGGCAGGACCTACCGCCTGGTCAACTGCGACTCCTTCACCAAGGTGTGTTGTGGGGAGAACACTGACAGAAAGACTCCTGGGAATTACAGCATTTTAGTTACCTGTTAGAGTGCAGCAGTTTGCAGCTGTAGCTTTTGTGATATAGGTGCTTGCAGTCTTTCATTTTGCTTTTTGTGTAGTTTTCTTTCTTCAGGCCAGCAGGTAGTTCAGGGTATGACATCTGCTGAGGGCAAGTTAACTGCTCGGTATTTTTACTCCAGGACTGCTGGAAGTTCATCCTTTGTCCTCAGGATTCTCTTTACAATACGAATTCTAAGTTCATGTCTGGGCAGTTTAACTGCTTAGAGTCCAGATGAAACATTGTCTATACATGAGAGGGAAATTAGTGATCCTGACTCTTTTCTGATTTAAGATTCCTCCGTTAAGAACAGTGGAAGGGAATACAAGCGGTAACTCTGCACACATCCACAGCCGAGCCATGATCCATGGGTTGAGAATCATGGTACGAACTGACCTTTCTAAGAGAGCTTACTCATTGCCTGCTTTTCTATTTCTGGCTATTTTTGTGCCAGTAAATGAGATAATAACAATCCAATAACAAGAAATAAGAATCACCAGTACACTGGTATCCTGCTAGATTGTCCCCGGTATAATCTCAGCCCTGGTCAGCTCCTATTCTTCCAGGCTAGGGAATCATTCCCAACAGGTGAGTTACATGCAGTCAACCTGTCCTGGAGGCTGGGAGAGTTTGGATCCAGGCTTTTCCTTGCCAGTTGGCCTCAGTGCCCAGGAACGTTCCCAAGCACGTATAATATATTGGTATAAATGTGGCTGTGGGGCCAGCTCTGTTGGAACTGGGTGACTGGGTTAAAGTCAGTTCACATCAAATGAAGAGCTGGTCCTCATGTTAATATTGATGGAAAACATGGAATGAGCTACATGGGTCTACATCTCAAGGCCAATAGTCTATTTATCAGTTATTGACATCTTCCCGACCAGAAAATAGTGAGTCTGAAAGTGTGAACCTGTCTCGTGCGTCTCCAGAGGGGTCTCGTATTCCTGTGGGAGATGTTTGCATAGGTGCTTCCTGGGCTGAATGTTTTCGTGGGCCACTTCCCAAAGCTAAAAAGGGAACAAGTCCCTTGACTTCAGAGGTTGTTTTGGGTGACTGATGCAAGTCCACGAGTAACACCCTGGATTTTGTTCATCATCCAAGGTAAGCAAAAAATCCCTTTATAAACAAGCAGATTGCACTTTTTCTGTGGGAAAAGTACTCCTGAAAGATGGAATGAAGCGGCCACTGACACATATCCTCATGCCTGAAGTGTCTTGATGTGCCTAGTGTGGGTGACACTAACTTACTGTCTGACACAGCCCTAAGTTCTTGCAAATTCAGGCTGACTGCATCTGTGTTTATACACCAGTTTAATCTTTTTCATTTACATAAAAGAAACCAACTGACAGTTATCTTCCATTTAAAGCCCTAAAGCCAAGGAGAACTGTGCTCAAGTGAAATCTGAGTTAGGATGTTGAGGACAGGACTACTCTGATTAATTAAAGGGCAAGCAAAGCTAAGAAGCAGCTTAAACAAATATATTTATCATCTGTTGTATTTTGCTATTGCAGTAAAGTTCTCTATGAGGAAGGAACTTGCAGCATTCTGACCTCACTCATCTCAGCCCACTTGTAACCTCTAGTCACCTCTTACCTTCAGAACTCCTGGCAGCACTAACACCTCAGATGACCTTCCTAGGTGTTCCTGGAGAGCCAAGGAATTGAAGTGAACCCTCCAGAGGAAATGGTTTCGGATCCTTACACAGAACAGCGTCGGACACCTGTGCAAAAGCCCTTTGTGCCCGCAGGTCCCGACCCCTTCAGGCAGTTTCTGACCTATGACACGAAGGTGAGAGAGCTGGGGATTACCCAAATTATTGTATAATTACCCACATCATACTGGTGAGGCACCTTCTGTCCTGTGTCCTGGTCTGGGCCCTTCACTTTAGGAAAGACACTGAAGAGCTGGAGCATGTCCAGGGAAGGGAGCAGAGCTGGGGTAGGGGCTGGAGCACCAGGAGTGGCTGAGGGAGCTGGGAAAGGGGCTCAGCCTGGAGAAAAGGAGGCTCAGGGGGACCTTCTGGCTCTGCACAGCTCCCTGACAGGAGGGGGCAGCCAGGTGGGGGTCAGTATCTTCTCCCAGGCAACCAGCAAAAGGACTGGAAATGGTCTCAAGTTCTGCAAGGGGAGGTTTAAGTTGAATTAGGAAGAATTTGTCCACAGAAAGGGTGATTAGACATTGGAAGGGGCTGCCCAGGGAGGTGGTGGGGTCACCATACCTGGAGGTGTCCAAGGAATGACTGGATGTGGCACTCAGTGCTCTGGGCTGAGTGACAAGGTGGGGGTCAGTCAGAGGTTGGACTCAGTGATCTTCCAACCTAAAAGATCCTGTGATTACAGTGAATATGTGCTATTGAAACCCATATCTTGTGAGTGTCTGCAACATCACTCATTCTAAATCATCTCAGTCTGCTGAACAGACTCCAGATTTGCTCCTTTCTTGGCTTTAGTGAGAAACAAAACCTTTTATGTTTTTTTTTCTGGGCTTTGTGCTTTGTAAACAGCTCCTCTTAGGATTGCAGAGCCTGTGCTCAATATCATCCATTACTCTCTTGCTTTCTGTTGGGATGAGATAAGCCACCTGCCTCTGGAATTTAGCAGCCAGATGCAGTTCTGTTAGGAATGGTCTTGCTGCATCCACTCCTTTCCTACCCCAAAATATTGACGCCAGGTGCCAGAGCAGACAATTTCAGACAAACACAACTGCCCCTTGCTCTGTCTAAATTCTCCCTGTGTCTCTCCTGCCTCTTCAGGAGCTGAACCGTGGGGAGCTCTTGAGCATCTCAATGTGATGAGTTTGATTTCTGTAGCATCAAAAGATAATTCTGATCCATGTTTGTCTGCTTCTTTTTTCTCCACCCCAGGTGCTTCGCTTCTATGCCATATGGGATGACACCAACTGTGCCTTTGGTGATCACCATCCTTGTGTCATCCATTACTTCTTGGCAGATGACACGGTGGAGGTTCGGGAAGTCCACAGGAGAAATGATGGGAGAGACCCATTCCCGGTACTGATGAGACGCCAGCGCTTGCCCAAAATCTTTGTGGACAAGAACAGTAAGTTTAGATTGGCACATCTGTCTGTGCTAAAGTGTCATTTCGTGGTCAAAAAGAAGTTCTTTAAATGATCAGTAAATTCTTTATCGTTTGAGAAACAGTGGCAGGACAGCAGTGCCAGCATCTCCCTGGTGCTATTTATACACCTTGCTTTTATATCCCTTTTCACTAGGAAATGTTAACATCTCCCTGATTGATTTATTTTCCCTTCTGCTCCCTTGTCCTTAGAGAACTTCCCAAGCTGTGTGCTGGAGATCACTGACCACGAGGTACAAGAGTGGTACTCACCTAAAGATTTTGCTCTTGGCAAAAGCGTCACCCTCCTTGGACGCACCTTCTTAATCTATGATTGTGACAAGTTCACACAGGACTTCTATCGTGAAAAATATGGCATCACAGACTTCCAGCCAGTGGATGTAAATAAGAAACCAACTGAAAAAGCCCCACAGGTACTGCAAACAATTCCTCAAATGACGGGAGGAAGGGAAGCAGCTTAGTAAGAGCCTGTAGGAAACAAGTTCAGCTTAAAGAAAAAAGTAATTTGAAAAAGACAAGGCAAGAATGGCCATAATCAATATAAGAATGGCTGCTCTTATACTACAGAACTCTCCCTCACTCTCCAAAACAGTGTTGCCAAGTCCAAACTGCCTACTGGGGATGGTCACAGCCCTTGCTGTGTTACCTCCCAAACTGAGCCCAGGAATGGTTTGGAGTTGTGGCTTAGACCACAGACATGATGGGGATTAGGCTACCAGTGTAACCATTTGATGGCTGAGTTCCTGTGCACAGGAAGGTTTAGTTGGAACTAGATTATTTTAAGGTCCTTCTCAACCCAAACTATTCTATGATTCTTTAATAGAGCCACAACATCTTTATTCAGAGAAATTACCTGGCTTTCTGAGTTTCAGATTTCCTTAATTCTTTTATATTTTCATTAAGTCCAACACATGGCCAGGCTGGTATCATCTCTGCTGGGCAGGATGTCACAGCTCTTGCTACCTGGTGGCAGAATATTTCCTTCCAAATCTGATGCGCTTTGATGAGTCTTGTAAACTTTGTCTTGTTCTTAGTTGCAGCTGTTCATGGTTGATATCTCCTCTGGATGCAGGTAATTCCTCCCTATAATGGTTTTGGCATCCCTGAAGACTCTCTCCAGAACTGCCTCAGTCTGTTTCCAAAGCCTCCACGGAAAGATATAATTAAGATGCTGGAGAATAACCTCAAGATCCTGCGGTACCAGGTGGCCCTGGTAAGTGCTTTCCTTGGTGGAATAGTGCCAGGAGGATGGGAGGAGCAGCCTGCCCAGACAAGGCTGTTGGCAAATTCTCCTTTGTGCCAGTGGGACAAGAGAGCTCCCCGAGCCAACACGAGTGTCCCTGGGGGGATGCCGTGGGGTTATTGTGCGCTTGCTGTGACAATCAGCAGCTCACAAAACTAGAAAAAAAAAACAAGGCCAGAAAGTACAAACCAGACCTGCTACAAACCCACAGCCATTTATGGAAAAACTCCCTCTGCCGCTGCTACGTGACAGATGGCCCTGACTGAAGCAGCCTGCACTGGGCACTGTGCCTCTGTCTGCCTGCCACCACTGCCACCAGCCAGAGCTTGATGTCTCTGCTGCTGGCTCCAGCACCTGTCCTTCTCCAGGCCGGTCCTGGATGCAGCAGCCAGCAAGGAGCTGTCCTAACAGAGCAGCCAAGTGCCGGTGTAGAAGCTGGAAAATCCACAAAAATGGTGTTTTCCACCCACAACAGCACCCTGGCCTTTGTGCCAGCTTTCCAGCTGGTTTATGCTAGGAGCCTCTGGCACATCCAGCAGCAACGATGGCATTTCCTGTGCTGCCTGGTGCCTGCCCTGTCCAAACACTCCGGGTGAATAAGGGCTGGTTTCTTTTCCCTATTGTGCAGGAGTTCCCTAAAGGTCACAGCTGAAGAGTTAAGATCCACTTAGCTTTAAACTGAGCAAGTAAACCCACTGGTGTGTCAGGGGAGTGACTTCCTGTGACTAAGAGCTGAAGCAGCACCAGCCTCTCTCAGGCGCTCAGCATAATGAAAAATGTAATTTTAAATCTGAATTTTACAGCCACTCTGGGATGAATCATTCCATATAGGCTATTCCTTTCTCTTGGATTACTCAGGCTGTGGAAACACTGAATATACTTGGTAACTTCAGCCCCTGAATATACTTGGTAACTTCAGCCCAGATCCTGCTTCAGTGGCTGGAGTAAAGCGAGTAACCTTTGAAATTCAGATCCTTAGTGCTGTCTAGGGCTTTGTGACATTATGTCAGCACACCAAGTGCTTTGTTTAGTCAGCTATAAAAAAAATCTCTGGGCTCTGGGTGCTTTTGAGTGGGTTACTAGGTACTCCTAAGTACCCCAGGAAAAGAAAACCTGGTTCAAATGCTCTGTTCCAAACCCACTACCTTTCCTCTAGGAATCACCAGTGCCTGAGGACAAAAATCGTCGTTTCATCCTCTCTTACTTCCTCTCTGATGACACGATTGGCATCTATGAACCCCCAGTCAGAAACTCTGGCATCCCTGGAGGGAAATACTTAAAAAGGACCAGAGTTACCAAGCCAGGATCTACTCCAGAGAATCCCGTATACTATGAGCCCTCTGACTTCACCATCGGTTCTACAATTGAAGGTAAAATCCAGCCTGGGTTTATAATTCTCTGCTCTGGGATGTCATTTATTGCATGGACAGTGTGTATCCCTTCCTTCACTTGAAAGATCTGCTGCTTCTGGGTCTCCTCACATTTGAGTTTCCAGATCAGCAGCTGGTGTACATTGATATAACTTTGTTACTGTCAGTGTGTGAACCCTTGAATCAGTGAAACTATTCTTACTTCAAGAAGTGAAACAAGTAGCAGAGCTGGCTCAAAGCTGAGCCCAGCCACGGGAGAGGAATCCTGCTCCTTCCTGGATGAAGAAATCCCTGTAACCCATGCTAAAACACAGGTAACACTACTTTAATGCTTGTTCCCCAGTGTTTGGCCACAGGTTTGTCATCACTGATGCTGATGAATATGTGCTGAACTATTTGGAGAGAAATGCAGAGAGTTTCCCTGCAGCAACACTGCAATCCATAAGGGACCATTTCCACCCACGGCAGGTGGTAGTGGAGACTGCTAGCAGGTAGGCTGCAAAGAATGGGGAGGTGGGGCTGAATAAGACTCAGGGTTGACAGCTAAGGGCATTTTCAGCAGCCTCCCTGGGCTCCAGCCTCCTGCTCTGCTGGTGGTTCAGCTCCAAGAGGCTGTGTTTGGCACATTCAGAGGGTGGTGAAGTGTGTACAGTAAAATGTTGTGGCTGCTGCTGGCCCTAAAACCTCATGGGACAGCTCTGGCTCAGCAGCAGAGGCAGAGGAGGGGTCATAGCACCAAGCCTGAGTTCAAGATGCATTTGGACTTTCAGCCAAATCATAGAATCACAAAATGGCTTGGGTTGGAAGGACCTTAAAGATCTTCTCATTCCAACCCCTGCCATGGCAGGAACACCTTCCACTAGACCAGGTTGCTCCAAGCCCTGTCCAACCTGATCTTAAACACTTCCAGGGATGGGGGACACATATTTCCTCAAAAGGCATCAGTTCACTGTAACAGATGCTGCCAACTTGCGCTGCTGGATGGTTTGCAGGCTCAGCAGGTGGTGGTGGGAGTCTTTTTTTGGGCATTTGTTTCTTCTTTGCTTATCAGCTCATCAGAGCCTAGACCACAACCTCCTATTTAGCTGTCTGGACCCAGTTTGTGTGATGCAGTAACAACCCTGTTACCTCAGAACATGGTTTGGAGGCAGTTATATCATGGCTCTGGTTGAAACTAGAGTTTCCCACATTTTCTGACACAGTGGAGCACACAAGGAAATGCTCCTTGTTCACACAAGTGTCACAGCAAGGCTGTCAGAATGAGTTTTTACATGAAATCCTGTTATTCCTTCCTTCTGCAGTGGCTTCCCCAAGAAGGACCTGGATGATTTAATTGTAGAGGTTCAGAAAGAGCTGAAGCTCCACCATGAGCCCTTCAACACCAGGAAGTTTCATGAGGCATTTCATCATTTTGACACGGAGGGCTCTGGCTTCCTGGATAAAACAAGATTTTTAAACGTTTGTGACAGGTTCCATGTGCCAACCAGCACCATTCTTCTTAAAAAGGTCAGATGGAAGGGGTGCTGTGCATGTGGAATTCCCCTCCTATAGCTCTTCCAAAAGATCTCTAAAAACCAACCCTAACCAGCTGCTCTAGCCTACAAAGGGGAACAACTTCAAGAAAAGGGCAGGAGAGTCTCAGTTCAGAAAAACTTCTGAGCCTGTGTCTTAGAGGAGATAATAATTGCTGTCCTCTAAGGAAACGGAAGAAATGTTATCCAGGTTGCCCCCCGTGTTTGGCTGCACTGTTATATGTGAGAATTCCTGCTGGTTCAGGTCTTGGATGAGTAGAAGAGGTTGTATATCATGATAAAGGTCAGGAATCATGATAGAGATCAGGGACAGGGTCCTGCAGAGCTTGGAGTATCTGTGATGGCTTAAGCACAGCTGGGATTGAGTAGAGGTGACATTAAACAATAATAATAATCAAAAAATAAATTAGAGTCATAACCCCCTGGCTAACCCTTGCTGGGCACTATGAGCAACAGGACATGGAGAGGGATCACAGTCTGCGAAGCAGAAAATGTGAGGGAAGCAGAGGGAAAAAATTCCTGCAGTGAGGATGGAGGAGGATCCTTTCAGGAATATGACTGGCAAGGATGTTTCCTCAGCATCATGTGACTGGCAGTAGATTAGTGGCCAGTAAAAGGGGACTCAGACTTTAAGGAAATCTAAAATGCAGAGGGAGTATTTCCCTTGCTAAAGTAAAATCTTTTCTAAAGCAGCCAACTGTGAGCATCACAGCCATGGTTAGAAAGGTGCAGGGGCAGGAAGTTTGTGTCTCGGAATGTGGGATGAATAAAGGCCCTGACCAGCACCCAGGGCTTTGCTGTACCAGAGTTCATCAGAGCTCACTCTGCCCTGAGGAATTTACAGAGTGGTGACCGTCCCTGTGCCACTCTGAGAATGGGAGAGAAGTAACATTCCTAAAATTATGTGGAGAACCTGTGACAATTGAAGCTAAACTCCCACATTTGAGCCCCAGTCTAGGACCTATGCACTAAAAACATCCATCTTCTCTCCTGAAATCTTAATCCCAGTGTTCCCAGAGCCCTGGGAAGCTTGGCAGGGCTGTAAATTAAACATGTGGCAGAGAGTTCACTGCTTGAAGAGGAGCACAGCTGTCAGTCACAGGGCAAATCCCAGTGAATCTGTCTCCAGGAAACAAGGGGAAGAAGAATCCTTTCGAGGAATTGTGATATTAGACCTTTTCCATCTCGCTGGGTGTCAGAAGGAGATTAGTTATGCAATTAAAGAAACAAAAGCCTTCTTTCTTCCCCTGAAGCACACAAAGGCTGTGGCTCTGTAACACAATGCAGGGTCAGGCACGGGACACCAGAACTGGTTCGTTAGTGGGGCTGTCACGGAGCTCAGTTATCTGTGTCTCCCCTTTATGCCATGTGCACACACCAAAGTGACACCAGGGGACAGTGACTGAGTGACTGTTCACATACACTGTCCCCACCCCACTTTTGGGCAGGGATTTCTGCAAGATTTCCTGTGGCCCATCTCAGTCTGTGGCCATGCTTCGTATTTTTGTGGCTCTGTTGCCACTCCGGTGAGGCGCAGAAGGAAATCAGGATTAGACTCAAACATTTTAACTCTTCTCCTTGCATAGATTAGTGTCATCTATAGGCATTCAAGGTGGGACTTGAACCTTTAGATCATCAAGTTGAACCCTTAAATAGTTGGACTCGATGATCTAAAGGTTGGACTTGATGATCTCGCAGGTCTTTTCCACCCTTAATGGTTCTATAATTCTAAGTTTACCTGTGATTCAGGACTACCAGGATGGGGGAATCCATATGGGGGAATAAGAACTCCTGCTCTGTCACACAAGGAGTACCTCTGGGCACTCTCCCCTAAAAACAACCCCAATTTTGCAGCTTCTTCCAACTCTTTATGGTGTGTGCTGTGTTTTTTGTCCCCACAGCTGATTGACTACTGTTCCTGTGGAGAAGACAAGGTAAACTACCGTGACTTCCTTCTAGCCTTCCCTAGTAATCTTTTCCCAGAAGCCGAAGGACAGGACCAGCAAGTGAATTCTCAGCTGACTTGAAGACATTGTACTTCAGAAAGGATGTTCCTGTTTTCACCCTTGCTTCACTCTCTCCCCCTTTCACAGACCCAGCTGATTCCACCCTCACTTTAACTTTTTTTCCTTCCTAACCTCTCTGCCCTTTTAGCCACCACCAAACTCAACCTCACAACTGCTGGATGTTGAAATGAAACTTAAAGGAGAAAAAAAATAATTCTGAGAAACAAAGTCAGGTTCGTCTGTTGTTTTCTCAACCTTTTAGTGCAGTACTTTAGAGAGCTAAAGCTCTCTGGAACCTGGAGTGAAAACCACTCCAGGTTTCTCTCAGATGGGCCTTTCACCTTCAAGTAGTGAGGACTGCCAGTTTAAATTGTTATTAAAATTGCAATAAAAATGTAGTTGCTATAAAAGTGTTAAAAAGCCCGTTTGAAATAGAATGGCTGGAATAGCTCAGGATTAAAATAAGGGGGGGGAACCCACAAAGTGTGATTTCAGGGATACTCAAAATAGGGTGGTGAGTTCAGTTACCTGGAGGTAACAGGGGTCTGGGCACAAAACTGCTGACAGCAGCTCTGCATTTTTTAACACGAAGTTGGGGGAATGGTTTTAGGACTGAGATGCCATCTAAACCCACCTTACCCACCTGTCATCTCACCTGACAGGTCTCCAAGGAAAAGGGAACACAGGCAGTTGGCATAGCAGTGGAGTTATGACACCCGTGCTCCTCTCAGAGCCACATTACTCATCTCCCCACAAAGGTAACGTGGCAGGAGCCTTCTCACCCCGAGTGACACCTGCCAGGTGTTGCCATGGAGCACTTACAAAAGGCAGCTGTCATGCACACAGAGAACAAAGCTCTTTGGAACAAAATGCTGCTTTAAATCAGCTTTTGTGCTGTGGATTCCCACTTCCCCTCAGACAGCTGAGAGTCTCCACGTGCCAGCTCCCTCCTGTCCCCCCTTGTTTGGAAAGGTCACTGCTCTTCCCTTCTGGGCCTGTTTTGTGCTGCTGCTCACCCTGACCAAGGATCACTCCAGGGATCTCTGGTCCACCTTAGATTTCAAGAGACCAAGAACTTACAGATGAAATTACTGGAGCTGTGGAAGGTCAGAAACTATTTTCTGCACAGGCTATGAAACCATAACCTAACCCTCAGCCAAATGATGTCGTGTGCCTGGGACCAGCTGCACAAAATACACAATATAGCTCACCAAAAATATGTGCCTAAACCACATCAGACAAATCATCTCCTACAAATACCCTTATCCTCCACTCCCTCTGGTGAAAGCAGCTACAAATAATGAACTCTGGAGCAGCTACCCATGCTGTGGACTTGGGAAATGTGGGAAGATGAATCCCAGCTGCAAGGGTTTGGGGTGACAGGACAAGGGGGAATGGCTTTAAACTAAAAGAGAGCAGATTTAGATTGAATAGTGGGGGAAAAAATCTTCCCTGTGAGGGTGGGGAGGCCCTGGCACAGGTTTCCGAGAGCAGCTGTGGCTGCCCCTGGATCCCTGGAGGTGTCCAAGGCCAGGCTGGACAGGGCTTGGAGCAACCTGGGATAGTGGAAGGTGTCCCTGCCACACGCACAGCTTAGCAATAATAAAGCATCAGTGGAAACAGCACTGGAAGAATCTATGCCTTTTATTTATTTATTTATTTCAGAAAAATACTTCTGCTGAGTTTATCACAAAAGTCACTGAACAACGAACAACAACAAACAAAATCCGTACAAAAACTGAAGTGACAGGAAGAATGAAACAAAAGGGAAAAAATACCAGAAACTGTTAATTCCCCCCCCCCCCAAAAAGGANACTGTTAAATCCCCCCCCCCCCCAAATCAGGAAATTTGCACTAAAGCAAAAATATGGAAGAACAGAAAATTTCCTCGAGTTACTTTGCTGAAGTTTGATCAGTCGAGTTCAACATTTTCGAGGAAAAACTACACACCTCTGCCTGGCTTTTCCAACAGCCGTTCTTCCCAGAAAAACTCCACACGCAGCCCCGAGGAGGAGGAACATACCTCACAGCTGGGCATGAAACCTACTAAACCAACCTTTCACGCCCCATGAAGTTTCCTGGAAGGCTGCAAATCAAACCCCATCATCTCCATCCACTGTTGACACAATTTGGGGTCCATCTACCAAAGGCAAGAGCCTGAGGCTGCTGTAAACCCCCAGGCACTGCAGCCAAGGCAGGGTGGCTCCAAGCTTCCAGAGTCTTCCTTGGAGGCAAGGAAGAGACATCCCAGAGTGGCCACTCTTCCCTCCTACCAGGAAGCCTACCAAAAATACCTTTTAAAACAGTAAGTTGAGGGTAAGGGGACCTACAGGGGAATTGGAACTTGGCTACTGCTAACCCGAACATGATGAGTAAGAAGAAAGAATCCTACACAACAACAAGAAGACAAAACGCGACTGTAATGCCCCATAATGTAAGAGTCACTCAAAAACTGTATGTGAAATGCTACATGTGTTCTTCCTCCACCCCATTCTCTTCCCAAGCCCATTCTCCACCTACCTAAGACAAGAAGAGAGAACTAAGTGCTGGTATTTCACAGCTCTTCTAGGCTAGGACAGGAAAACACCGCACTTCACCCCAAAAACCACAGGCAACTCAACTTCTGACCTCCTTAGGTTGGATAATGAATGCAGACTACTAAAGCAACCTCAAGCCCATGGGAAGGGTGCAAGGAATCGTGTCCCACTGGAAATGTGGGATAATCTCCATCACCTTCTGCACTGTGGTGGGTAAGAGCTCCTGTTCAGGGTTGGATCTTGGTGTTGGATTAAAGGCTGGACTTCGATGAGTTTGGAGGCATTTTCCAACCTCACCCAACAATTCCATGATGTTTTCTGCAGATGACACAGGGCTTGACAAGATGGGGCATGAGAAGAGCATCCCCTAAGGGGAAGTGAGCTCGTGGCATTTCATAGGCAGAGTGGCCAAGGACAGACTGACCACTAAGGGCTTGCAATGAAAATGCTCCAACAAAAAGCTCTTTGGGCTGAAAAGGTGGCTGGATCTGCTGAGAAATGACACGGACACAGGAGCAGTTACTGCGGGCTTGCAGCCCAGGGATTGTGCTTGCACTACAACGCAGAGATAGGAGCAGCCCATGGCAGCCCCTCTGATGGAGAGGGGATTGCAAACCTCCAGGATGACAGTGGATATTGCCTCACAAAGAAGGCGCAGCTCAAAAAAAAACAACCTGCCAGGTTTGGGTCTAAGAGAAGGATGGGGATTTCTGAGGACTAAATATAGGGGAGGGAAAAAAAAAAAGCCCCATCATCCGATAGGTTTAAAAAACCAAAACCATAAAAAGAACACATGGAAATGCTTCAAAAACAAATGTCCCTTTTCCTGGTAGCTCTACCACAAAGAAAATGAAAAACACGTAAATGTGGCATGTGTTGTACAGACGTAGTAACGAGGGAGGGTGTTCAGCTACTGCTATAGTGCAGAGAGGCTACAACATAAGGCACTTGGGATACAAAGCATCACCAGCTACTGTACGAAGAGACAGGATTGTGCAAGTGGGAAAGCTGCCTGAAGCCAAGCAGGCAGGAGGAGGAACCATTCAGCAGCCGAGTTTTTGTGGGGCTCTATGTGTCACCTCTTAACAGAGTCAGCAGCTCGGCTGCTGCGAGGCACCGGCACTGCAGAAAGGCCTGGCCGAGGCTCTGGGGAGGTGCCAGCCAGCAGTCGCTCCTGGAGGGCACTGGCAGGGGATGGGAAGAGGCAGGAGAAAGGAAAAACCTCTCACACTAGACCTTTTCCATGTCCTCCCCAACATAAAGCTCTTTTCCCCCCGATCACGCTGCTTGTCACTACCTCTGAGCCAAAAAGGGATTTATCCTCCAGGCAAGGTGACAAGGAGCAATGGCAAGGTGCCACCAAGGGCTCTGCTCCAGCCTCCTTCCCCAGCTCCCCTGGAAAAAGGGAAAGCCCTCTCCTGCCAGTATCTCTCACTTGTGGGGATTGAGGAACAAGTGCAATTTGACCAACTGTCCTCATATCCCTGCACGTTTTCTCCCTCCAGCACCTCCTCAACGAGGGAAAGGACAAAAGACACCCAGATAAAGGGGAAAAAAACCCAACTCAACTCAAACAGGGGCAGAAAATCAACTGTCACCTGTTCCTCAAAACACGACTGGAGCGAAGGGCAACGGCACCAGCCCCAAGCTGGAATTGCACTCGGAGAGAGCCGGAGTTCAGCTGCCCAAAGGGCTGAGCAGGGGGCACGGCAAGGATCAATCCTGGACTGCACATGGAAGAGCATCCCAGCTGCCTCCAGCTCTGTGTCCCTCTCCTCACCCAGCCACGGGAACACACCACGAGTCCCCTGTCCCTGCCGTGGCAAAGCAGAACTAAAGCTACGGCCGACTTTGCTGCACAAGAGGCACCAACAGCAAAGCCCAGCTCAGGAACCGCCCCAGAGGACAGTGCAGGGACAGAGGTGCCACTGCTGCTCACCTGCCAAACCTAGCCTGAAGTGTGGCACCCCAAAAAGAAGCCCAGTGAGATGGCACTGACCCACGAAACCCCAAGCAGATGCTGCTCCCCAGCAGAGTCAGCGAGGGATCAAGCCAGTGGGATCTGGCTTTCCACAAAATCTCCTGCCAGCATGTGGAGGTGGCAGCAGGCAGGAGCAAGAGGGGAAAGTGGTCTGCAGCAACAGATGGCCTCTGAGGTAGATTTGAGACAACTCCATCTGCCAACAGCTACACGTGACAAGCCAGGCTTTTCCTAAAATGCAAGCTGCTCCTTGCAGCCCCGGCCTCCTTCCCCTTCCTTCCCTGTCATCTCATTCACAGCTCAGAAAGGGATGAAGGGGCTAGGATTTTTGGAAGAAACCCTGGATTTGATAGCACCTTGGGTGGATACAAGCGCTGTATCCTTTGGAAACAAAGAGTGAAGCTGGTGGCTGCCGATGGCATGGCTGGACTGGTACGGAA
Source organism: Struthidea cinerea (assembly GCA_013397865.1). Taxonomy (NCBI): domain Eukaryota; kingdom Metazoa; phylum Chordata; class Aves; order Passeriformes; family Corcoracidae; genus Struthidea; species Struthidea cinerea. Next base: position 50,889 of record VZTI01003937.1, on the reverse strand, counting down.
GGGACAAGGAAGGCTGAGGTGACAGCACGAGGGGCACAGTCCCACTGATGCCAAAACCCTTTGCAGCAACCAGTTTGTCTCCTGGATGTGGTCACGAGCCACAAGAACACCAGGTCCACGAGGCACAGACAAGCTGGCAAAGGGCCTGGGATGACAGGAGCCAGGCCAGCGCTCAGAGCGGGGCAGGACTCAAGGATTCACGTGGACCTGAGGATGCTGCTGCCCCACAACAAAACACTGAGAGCTGCAGAGCCCTGGGCTCAGCTCTTGGGGCAGGGAGGCCCAGGAACAACCATGGGGCAGCCAAGAGAAACCCAGCTGGGGCAAGCAAAGGCTGGGAGGTGGACCTTCCATGTGAAGAGGGAAGTTCTCTCCCTTCTCTGCTGCCCAGCTCTCCAAAATTCTCAAAAAACCCCAGAGGTTAACCAGAGGTCCACCACGAGACAAGACAGGGTTGGGTTTCCTCCATCAGACCCCGGTCTCTCTTTGCAGCATCACCATCCTGCCGAGCGCTGGCCAGGTGTGCCCCATCTCACCTGAGAGCACCCCCGAGCCTCAGCCCTCAGAGCCCCAGCACATTCCCCCAGGAACCTGATCCCATAACACACATTTGGTGCCTTCAAGCTGTCGCGGCCCTGTCCCAGGGGCTCAGGGAAGCACCATGAAGAGAGGGGAGGAACATGCTGTAGGAGAAAAAAGGATTGTTTGGAACCATCTATGATACATTTGTAACCATTAACCAAAATAACTGAACACTAAAATAGAAAAGAAAAAAAAAAAATTGGTTTACGACCAAACGGAGGAAGGCAAAACCAGGAGGGCTGGAAAAGGTTCCTATGAGGGGGATGGGAGAAGGGGAATGGGGCCTTTTTGGTTTTATTGCAAACGGTTCACGAGAGCAAGAAAGGAAGGGAGGAGAGCGAGAGACACCTTGGGAAGATGATTCCGAGCCTTTCAAGACGCCGCTCGTGAGGAGCAGGAGGAGAGGCTGCTCAGTCCTGGTATCTCGCCCTCCTCCCCAGGAGACAACCCTCAGCTTCTACGGAGATTTGAGCTTCTTGGTGCGAGGTGAGGTTCCGTTCTCCGCTTTCACCACTCCGTTTTCATGGTAACCTGGGGATGGCAACAGAGGGCAATAGAGCTGTGAGGGGTCTAGAAGGTAATCTGAGGGAGCTGGGGGTGTTTAACCTGGAGAAAAGGAGGCTCAGGAGGGACCTTCTTGCTCGCCTCACCTCCCTGACAGGAGGGGGCAGCCAGGTCGGGCTGTACTCCCAGGGAACAGGGACAGAAGAGGAAATGGCCTCAAGCTGCCACGAGGGAGGTTCAGATTGGACATTAGAAGGAATTTCCTCACAGAAAGGGTGATTAAACTTTGCAATGGGCTGCTCAGGGAGGTTTGGAGTCACCACCCCTGGAAGTGTCCAAGGAATGACTGGACGTGGCACTCGGTGCCCTCGTCTGGTTGACACAGTGGTGACTGGACAAAGATTGGACTCCATGATCTCAGAGGTCTTTTCCAACCTAAACCATTTTGTGATTCTATGGAGAAAGAAACCTGGTCCCTTGCACAAGCCAAACCCTTTTTCCTCTCAGGACTGGCCCGCAGACACAGGGAAACCCCCACGACATCAGGACACTACTGGGAACACCCTGCACGGGCAGCAGGGCTGCTGGAGGGATGCTGAACCACAGGACTGATGCCTCCACGGTGCCACCCTTGCAGCACTCACCCGAGTCCCTCTTGAGCAGCTTGGTTTGCTGCTTGGTGCCGGCGGCGGCGGCTCGCTTCCGACTGCTCTGCTCGTTCCAGTACTCCCTCCAGCGCCGCAGCTGGAAGTGGATGAAGCGCCACATCACCGAGGCCTGGAAGAGGCACACCAACAGCAGCACACTCATTCTGCCAGGGGCGGAGAAGAGGCAGGCTGAGAACACAGCAGCAAGGCCACCCCCAGCCCAGCCTTCCCCCCTCACTGGGGCTGGTGGCCAAAGTCCCCCCACGTGGCAGACACCGTCCCTCCAGCCACCATCTCTCCTTTCTGCCACCCCTGAGCCCAGAGCAGCCACTTTCCTTTCCCTGCACACCAAAAAGCCCTCAGGTGCTTATTGAGTCTTTCAACCTTAGGGCAGGAATGGAAGAACAGGATCACCTCAACCAGCACTGCCCAAACCACAATGTGGCACAGTCAAGGTACGACATCCCCGGATGATCTGTACATCTAAGGGGTGGAAGGCAGCTAAGAAAGTCCCTCAAATTATCGGGTGTGCCAGCAGTCCATGGCTTCAAAAAGCTTGGGAATGACCAGGCCTAGCAAATTCTGAACTGAACCCACAGCTGCTACAAGGGTGAGAAAGTCTTGACTGCAAGGCATGAAGAGCCCATCCCACCCTCTGCTTCCCACATCAACAGGCAGCAGAACACATCCAAGCAGAAGGGAAAATGCCTTTTCCTTGACCACATCTGGGTAAATGCACTTACAGGTACAACAGGAAAAGCCTGCAAGCCTTTCTCCAAGACAGGCTTGACTTTATAACCTCACTTGATTGACCCTTTATTTCCTGGCTTTTCCCCTCCTTTGTGGCTCTGTGTAGCCTTTAAACCCCTCCTTACTTCCTTCACACCCCCTCAGCTCACTGAGACCTTCCCTAAATGGAACCAAGATCAGATCCCCACTGCCTGGATCCCATTTGGATGGAGCTTGGAGCAACCTGGCCTAGTGATGGTATCCATGTCCATGGCAGGGGTTGGGACGAGATGATCTTTAAGGTTCCTTCCAACCCAAACAATTCTGGGATTCCATGATTTCCAAACTCGGCAAAACCCATGTTGGGATAACACAGCCAAGGAAGACACAGCAGACATTCCTACCTGAAGAGAATATTGTTAAAGAGGAAGCTGAAGAAGTTCCCTCTCTCGGGGTCCAGGGCCTGGCTCTCCACCCGCGGCAGCCCGAAGCCGATGACCAGGATGTACAAGGTGAGGGTGAAGAGCCTGGTGACCACGAACACGACGGCCCAGACGTTAAACCTGCAGAAGGGCAAGCAGAGGTGTGGGCAGGAGCAGCCCCAGCGCTGACCCAGGAGGTGAGAGAGAAATCCAAGCTCTCCCAGGCTCTGAAGGAAGACGGGAGCCCCAGGCAGGTCCCCTGCTTACAGCTTCTCATTGTTCTCGTCCGTGAAGTAAACCAGCCGCGCCATGTGGAAGAAAAACTCAGCCAAGTACTGCAACAGCAAGAGGATCAGCCCCAAGCGGGTTAAGCTGGGAGGGAAGAGGAAGAAAAAAGCATCACTGGGCTGGTCAACCTTCATCCTTCAACCTTCATCCTTCAAACCCAGCTACAGCCTCTGCACTGCTGTCCATGAGCTGCAGTCCAGGCCCAAAGCCAGACCTTTCTGCAGCAGTGGAGACAGAACTGCAACGGGGGAAATTCCTGTCCCCAAACCATCAACACAGCCCAAAAAAGCAGCAGAGCTGGGACGTATCCAACACAAAACCCTATGGCTGGCAAGGTTGCTCCACTTTTTACCACAGAATGGGTTGGGTGGGAAGGGACCTTAAAGATCATCTCATTCCAACCGCCTGCCCTGGACATCTTCCACTATCCCAGGTTGCTCCAAACCCCATCCAACCTGGCCTTGGACACTTTCAGGGATGGGAAAGCCTCTGGGCACCCTGTGCCAGGGCCTCACCACCCTCACAGGCAAGAATTTCTTCCCAATATCCAAATCTCTCCTCTTTCAGTTTAAAACCATCACCCTTGTTCTATCTACCTGCCTAGGTAGAAAGTCGCTCTCCACTGAAACAATCCCATTTATTCCCTCTAGGCCCCTCACCCCACTGAGGATTCCCAGGTGACTGGCAGTGCAAAAGGAGCTGCCCAGCCCCATCCCTGGTGCAGGAGGGGATGCTGAGGCAGGTGACTCACTTGAGCAGGTAGGCGCCGGCGATGTGCAGCAGGTAGAGCGCGATGCAGCGCAGCTGCCGGGGGATCTCCTCCTGGCAGGGGCAGAGAAGCCAAATCAACCTCTCAGCCCTCTCCACCCGCCCTCTCCCAGAGCTCCCTCTCCCGAAACCTCCACCTGGCTCTCACCTTGCGGACTTTCTGGAAGTAGAGCTCGGGCAGGGCATGCAGCCAGTACGCCAGCTGGCACAGGTAGAAAAACTTCACCTGGTACCTGAAATGCAGGGAGGAGCCACGTGAGCCAGCCCAGGCCGTGGCGAGACCCCAAGAACCCAAGTGCCAGGGCAGCATTGGGCAATCCCTCCACTGTTTGGAGCCATGGGATTTAGGAGAAATCATTTGTGGGCTGAAATTATTTGTTGAGCTGAGAGAGCTGCACATGGAGTTTATCCAGATGCCTGTGCCATGGTCTCTGTGCTCTCAGCAAACCTCACCTTTGTAAAAACCCAAGAATGGAGGATCATCCCCCACTACATTTCTGCTGTGAAAAATTAACAGCAAAGAGACTTTCCCAAGGTGCTGCAGGAAACAGCCAGGACGAATAACCAAGCCCACAGGGCCTTTCTCAAGGAGGAAACCCTCCGGAACACCCTCCCCAGGCTCACAAATGAGATATTCCCCCATTCCCCACGGTCTCACTGCCACATCCTTGCAGCAGGGTGCATGCAGAGGGTGCTGTGCTGTCAGCACCCCACTCCCAGCAGTCAAAACCGTGGAGAGGAAGGAAGAGGCCAGCCCCAGAACAAAATGACCTCAGGAGTGCTTACGGCAGATAAACATGCGGGTAGTTTTCCCACAGACTCCGGGGGTTTGAAATGTATCCTTCCTGAAAAAGAGAAGAGAGGCAAGGCTTCAGCAAAACAAAACAGGTTCTGAGAGGGTGGGCTGATGGTACAGTGAAACGAGGAACTGGGGATGACACCCGAGTCTTGTCACAGCCTGCAGAAAAAAACACGTTCCCTGTGAGGGCCAAGGCTGAGCTCTGCATTTGTGGTTCTCCAGCACCCCTCTAAAATTTCACCAGGCCCCTTGTTCGGGGACTGAAGGCTGCTTGCTCAGTTGCACAGAGGGTCCCAAGTTCAGGAGAGGATATTCTGGGGTTTGGTATGCTCTGGAGGTGTAGGAGTGAGATTCCTGTGGCACGGCGCAAGCAGCCCTGTGCACGGTCCGGAGGCTTCCTCCACACTGGCATTTCCAACCCCAGTAGCACTTCAGCAACCAGAAGTGCTTCTGAAGAGAAAGAGGAACAGAAAACACCAACAAAAATAGCTGGATACCAATTGGATCGTTTCATTTTCCACCTCTTGCCTCACAGGGGGGACTCCCTTCTCACTCCTGCCACAAGGATGCTGCCCTAGGCTTTGCAAGGAGATGCTGGCATGGGAAATTGGTCCTGCCCAGTCACCATCACCCATTCCCTGTCTGCCCCAAGCCCTTTTTTTTTGGTTGGGGAAGGCCAGGGAAGCACAAGGGTGACCTGCTCTGCACACTGGGATGTTTGGGGAGCACATTACAGCACTGTGGGCTGCACAGCAGGCTCCAGCCCAGCAGCTGCTGAGGGATGGGTCTGGCACTAGGCAAGGGGAGCCCAAAAGCAGCAGCATCAACTGCTCTCCCAGTTTCCTTCCTCAGAGCCCTATGGGGCAGAGGCAGTGCCAGCAAATCTCTAGTAATGCTGGCCTTGAAGGGAAAAGTCGTTCTCTAAGAGGAGCTGGCAGGACCCTCCAAACAGTGGGGATCTGTCCCCAAGGATCCTTCCCCACAGCCACTGGAGACCACAGCTGGACCCCAATGGCTGCAGGTAGCAAAGCATCATCATCACTTCACACTGCCAAAATACTCAGACCTCCCCCACACCACTCGTTCTTCCCTCCCCCTTCTTCCCCAAAATGAGTTTTCCCTCTGAATTCTTTGGGTTGACACATTCCCAAGGAACAGTGGGATCTCCCTGTTTTCAAAGACTTCCTCACCATCAGCTTGCCAAGGAAGGAACCACAAGGAGTGATCCCAAAATTCTGCCCATTAGCCCCATGACCCTGCAAAAGGGACCCCAAAACGTCAAGGCACTGAATGTAAATACGGAGGAAAATAAGAAGCTGAGGAAGGCAACAGGTCCCAGAGCAGAGGATGGAGATGATGGGGCCAGACAGGATTTCTGGGACCCAGCTCCAAAAATAATTCACAGCCCATGTGCCTGTGCCTTGTGCAATACAGGAGAAGCATCTCCCAAAACTGCCCTCACTCAGTGGCTGCAAAGATCCATCACAGCTGAAAGCTAAACTGACTGAAATGCCAGCCAGGGGCTGGCTGGGGACTCTGCTGCCAGTGGGATTTTGTGCTCCTGAAGCCACAATTCCCCCCTGGGAACCCAAATCCCAGCCAGCCCCATGCCTTACCGTCACCAGGACGTACAAGCACCAGATGACAGAGGTGAGATGGAAGGCAACCAGCTGCCCTGACTCATTGAACTTGCTGTGTTTGACCTTGGAGAGATGCAGACGCCTGTTGATTTTCTGGGAAGGAGTAGAGGGAGAGAGAAAGAACAAGAAAACATGAGCCACCATCAACTCTCTCTCTCCTCATCCTCCTCATCCCAAGCAGCCTCCAGAGATGAAGGCTCACTCATCACCACCTTAACCACGAGACCACCCCCAGAACAGCATTTAACTGCAGCAGGACCACATCCCTCCACGGGGTTTGAGGTAATTTGAGGATACAAGACAGGGAGTGGCGCTCACGTCCAGGGCATACTCCTGCACCACCGCGTGCAGGATGATGGCGATGAAGATGTAGAAGAGGATGGTGACCAGATCCTTCAGCCCATAGTGATACTGGACCAGCTCCCCATCTGCAAAGAGACCAAAGGGTGGGTCAGAGCCCCATGGCCCAAAGGATTTCCAGGTAAGGGCTCAGTGGGGAGCAGCTTAGATGCGGACACCAGAGAGAGGTCATGACTATGCCAGTGGCTGGGAAAAAGGGCTCTGCCCGGGGTTAGTTCACGGCAGAGGTGGGTGGTTTCCCCTTTAACACTGGTGTGTACCTCAAAGGAGGGGACATTTAAAGCTTCCCCCTGCCACTGGGGACAGCTCGGCTGTGGAGATGGGAATTTATCACCTGGAGGGATGAAGAGCTGGGAGGCTGAAGCAGGAGACGGGATCAGGGATGCCCCACTAGGAATATCAGGGCTTGGGATAGGATTTCCACCCCCTCAGTTATGATTCAACACTCCTTCATGATCTCCCACTCCTCCCTGGAAACTGCTGGAGCAGGATTCAGCTGCCTAAATGCAGATGCCTCAAAGATCTGAGGCAGCAGCACAGGGCTGGTGGATGAGAAATAGGACCCAGGGGAGGCTGTGCTCTTCTGGAGCAACAGGAGACCCAACAGCACTCAAAATAATCCAGACATCATCTGCATTTAGGTGACTATTTGCAGCCCTGCAGCTTATGGGAAGAAGCAGAGTTGGGAATGCTGCAGGAAGTATCCTCACACGAAGCTCAGCCCACCCCTGGCTGCTGCTCCCCCTCACCCTGATCCAGTCCATTCTCTCCTGAGATCAATGCTGGGAAGAGACTGCTCTGTCACCAGCCCTTTTTACCCTGAACAAAGCTTCATTCCAGATTTCTAAGATCTGAATGGGATTTATGAAGACACCTGGCACACGGATATGAAAACACCCTGTCCTTAGGAGTCCCCAGTGCTGTGCAGACCCGGAGATAAAAATGGTGCCTGTATCCCAGAGCAAGGTAAAAGACAGAACTGCAAGGCCAAAGAAAATAATATCATTTACATGAGCAACTGCTCTGCCTCCCCTCTCCAGGGCACCTCAGAAGCTCTAGCAGGAGCTGTCGGGGGCACGGAAAAGCCTTGGAAAAATTTAGATTCCTCCCAACAAGCTGCTGCACCGAGGTCTCTCTCTCCACTAGCTCATGCCCTATATTGATACCCCAATACCTGGTCCTGGGGAGGTGTTTCTGTGCCCCCCGGGATTTCTGGTATCAGGAAAGAACAAATCCTTTAAAAACCAGCAGCGGAAGTCATCTGGACTGTGCCACAGGGGAGCAGGAACCACAATTTAATCTGGAAGCTGGGTGATTCCTTCAGCCATAACATTCAAAGCTTTTAAGGGCAGAGCTTTTTATCTTCCGCATGTCTGCCCCACTAATCCCAACACCCTGCTCCTTCTGTGGATGATTGCTCAAACACTCCCAATTAACTGCAGTTTTCTGCCACCAGGCCAGGCTCTGTGCCCCAGGCGTTTGGCTCATCCTGAGCCCAGGGCTTTACCCAAACCACCTCCTGCTGTCTCCACACCAGTGCCCAGATCCCTGCCAGATCCAGAGGGGCTCTGAGCCAGGAAGGCAGCAACCAGCAGCCAAAATAGGAGCAGGGGCTGAGCCTCCAGGCTGGGAGCTGGGACACCTCCTCTGGGCTGTTTGGTTCCAAGCTGCACCAGCTCAGAGCTGCCTGGAATTACTCCCTGTGAATGAGAACCTGCCTGGAGCAGGGATGCTGTGCACCACCTGCATCTCCACACCCTCCTCTCCAGGTGCCAGCCCCAAAATTTAGCAGGATGGGGACGACATGTGCAGCCCCTGCTGCCTGGCAAAGAGGTAGATCCCTGCTGCTCCTCAGGGGAACAAGAAGCTGCTCCAGGCAGGCAATCACACAGCTGGATCCTGCCTGAGCAGGCTTGGAGCAGGATCCTCACCCTGCAGGGAGCACTGAGTGGCCTGGCCATGGCAGAAAGAGAGAGTGGAAGCCCCCAAACTCCCTGGAACTTCCTTCCAACGCTGGCAGCATGAGGGCTGGCAGACGTGACCAGAGTGCTCTGAGCCACTCAAACTTTGCTTCTTCCCAAAATACCTTATTTTTGGTATCTCCTTTAGTACCAGACAAGGGCCTGGGCAGTTGATCAGTAGAGGGTGAGGCCAGGCCAGCTGGCAGTGAGTATTCAGGGCAGACCAGGCTCAACCTCCCCTTGGGATACGTGGAGCAGAGGCATCTCTCACCTGCTGTAGGCACACTAACATTATACTGAGGTAAGATGAACAGGAAGGCAGTCTTGGCTGTGACCTGTCAAAGACACACAGAAGGCAGAAAAAGCAAATCAGTTGTTAAATCCATTCCTCTGGACCCATTTTTTTCCTACCCCAATGGGAAAGGCAAATCATCCCGGGAGATGTGCCAGCACCAGCTACACTTGCAGAAATACTGAACCTTGCACTGGTCTCCCACAAGGTCCCAAATGTACGTCCAAAAGGAGAAAAAAAAGCCTGGGATGAGACATCAGGACATCTGAAACCCAGGGCTCTGCTGCTCACTCCTCATTTATTCAATCATAGAATCAAATCATGGAATATCCTGAGTTGGAAGGGACCCAAAAGGATCACTGAAGTCCAACCCCTGGCCCTGCACAGGGCACCCCAACAATCCCAGCCTGTGCCTGAGGGCATTGTCAAAGCCCTTCTTGAGCTCTGTCAGGCCTGGGGCCGTGATCATTCCCTGGGGAGACTGTTCAGTGCCCAGCCACTCTGGGGGAAGAACCTTTTCCTAATATTCAACCTAAACCTGCCCTGACTCAGCTCCAGACATTCCCTCGGGTCCTGTCACTGGCAGCCAGAGAGGTGGCCAATGACTAAATTGCATTTAATGCAAAGGAATGATCCTCCCCTGCCCCAAAACAGGAGGCTTTGTGGGAATGGGGCAGAGCATCCACCCCACAGGATGCCCCAAAACTGCACCTCCAAGACCAAAGCACCCTCGAGCTGGGGCCACAGCAAAAGCCAGTGCACAGACATCCGACACCAAACGTGCCTTCATCCCATCCAACCCCACACTGGCAGCAGGTCACCAGATTTTCCCTTTCCAAGCTCCCAGCCAACCCTCCAACGCTTCACAAGCACCCACCCTCAAACACAACCAGCCCCAAAAAATCCTGTGCACGTCGATGGAGATGAGCTGCATTTCACACAGACACAGCTGCCACTGCTTCAGAGCTGCAGGCCATTAAAAATCCCAGCTGGAAATTGCTCCACAGCTTGTGGGGGAGACAGGGGGACTTTGCCAAGCATTCCCATCCTGCTACCACCAGCATTGAGCAACCGGCGCAGGCAGCCCTGGCTGGGGGACAGCAAACTCCACGGGGTGTTTTCGTGATGTTTGGGGATTTTATTGCTTTTTCCACTAAAAAACAAAAAACAAAACAAAACAAAAACCAAAAAAAAACCAACCAAAAAAAAAGGAAATCCCACATGTTGTGCTCTGTTTGTGGAGGAGTAGATGCAGGAGATGGAGACCACAGGCAGAGCCTGGGGTGGGAATGGAAAAAGTGCATCACCTGGCCTCAAGCTGGCTGAGGGAGACACTTCTGGCTCCTACAGACCTTGCTGGCTGGGAAAGCCAAGTTGCTTCATCCCAGAGCACATCCAGGACCTGGAGGTTACATCCAAACCTTGCCACAGGCTGGCACAGGGCACAAAACAAAGGCATGGAGCCAGTGGTGGCTGTGATGCTGCAGGAACAGGCGGCCATGGCATGGACGTGCCAACGGCAGCAGGCACTGGTGGATTTACAGCTCCCCGAGCACCTGGCTGACATCCATTGCTGTAAAGAGCTGGGAACAAGACATCAACTCCAGGTGAAGCCTCCTAACCTGCTGGAGAGGACACAGGCCAGAGCTCTGAGTGCAAGGAAATGACTCTGGAGTATCCCCAGGGTGGGGAGCAATGCCCATACAGAGCTCAGCCCCAACACAGTTTCGAAGGATTCTCCTTATCTTTTTTCCCAGAGGGCCTGGTAGGAAGGTTCCTCCATCCACTCCAGCATCAAGCAATGCTTTGTCCCATCTCCACACCTGCCTTTGCTTCCTGAAGCAGGGCTGAAAAACCACCAGCAGCTTTGGAGCCACCTCAGCACCTCTCCACCCCTCCTTACAGAGGGTCAGCAGGTTGTTTCCTAAAGTCTGAGTGAAATATTTGAACAGCCAAACATAAATGTAACCCCCTGGATGCAGGCAGGCTCCTGACAGACTGATTTCCACGGACAAACAGCCTCTCTGCTCCATGGGACAGATGGGGGAGCTCAGGCACACACCTGACACACACTAACGCCACAGCAGCAAAATTTGAACTCCAGGCATCCAAACCTTCCCATCCCACAGAATCTACGTGGAGGGAAGGTCTCCTCTCAGGCACCAAAGGCATTTCTGTCTCCTGCAACCAGCTGGGAAGTGACCAGACTGACCACTGCCCACAGCACAACCCTTTACCAGCGGACACAGAGGGACAGGTGACTCGAATGAAGTCACAGCTGAGCTCCATCAAGTGAACATCAGGCTCCAAAATCCCCCACAACCCTCCCAATACCCCTTCCACCACATCAGCACCCATTGCTACATAGCCCTGAGTAGACAGAATGAGCAGCTTAAGCCTCCTGGAAAACAGGGAACACCTGAGCCATGATCTCCAGCAATGCCACCTCCAGCTCCCCTGCAAGGCAAAAACCAAGTTTCCTTGGCTTGGGAAATAGGGATGAGCACCAGGGATGGCAAAACTCTTTAGAGCCTGCCTTGAGCATTTCACAGGCAGCCTGGGAAAGCAGAAGTTCGGAGTGGGAAGACCAACGCGAGGATTATTCAGAGGCACAAGACTCGCTGTCTGTTTGCTCTGAAACAAGACGCCGGTATGGGAAAGGAAGTGCCGGGCACGCTTCTGCCCTGCAGGGCAGCGAGTAGAGCCAGAGCTGCAGCTAAACTGCTGCTGGCAGGGGCACAATTCATGGAATCATAGAATAATTTAGGTTGGAAATGTCCTCTAAGATCACAAAGTCCAACCATTCCCCCAGCACTGCCAAGCCCACCACTAAACCATGTCCGCAAGTTCCCTAGCTACACAAATTCTGAACACTTCCAGGGCTGGTGACTCCACTACTTCCCTGGGCAGCCTGTTCCATTGCCTTTTCAACAAAGAAATTATTCCTCACATCCAACCTAACCCTCTCCTGGCACAACTTTTTAGAGGGTGGGAGAGGGATTTGTCACCACAGGACACACAGAGCAGGGACCATGTAGCAAAGGCTGTGAATTTATTTCTCATTCACTCCCTGACCGGCATTAAGGGCACCTCCATGCAGAGGGAGATGTTCCTCATCCTGCCTTACATGAGGGATGTGGCACTTGGAACATGGGGCAGCGGTGGCCTTGGCACTGCTGGGGGATTGGTTGGACTTGATGACCTTAGAGGGCTTTCCCTGCATTAATGATTTTATGATTCTGTGTGCCTGAACCAGGGAAATTTGGGAAGCAGTTGTCCTGATAGCTCTCTACAACCATGAAGAAGAAACCACATCCTCAGCAGCCAAGTGGCTTTCTGGTGGTTAAAGCCACAAACTCACGGACCAAAGTGCAAATGGATGGTGAAGAGGCAAAACTCAACGTGTCCACCAAGACCAGAGTTTCCTGAGATGCCTGGGTCAGCCAGGACAGGGATGAGGCTGTTTCTCATGGCCAGAAATCAAATCAGCACATCCACCTTGCAGCCCTGGGTGGCAGAGCAATAGATAAAGCCAAGCAATCCCAGCACTACCACACATTCACTATCTCCCACCAGGCATTTACTCCCTGATAATGTGATTGGAGAAATCCACACCCTGACTAGCCTGGAGATTGCTGCCTAATGCAGAGCAGAAAAGCTCCCCCCATCCGTTTTTAGAATCCCAGAATGGTTTGGGTCGGAAGGGACCTTAAAGATCATGTTCCAACCCCCTGCCATGGGAAGGGACACCTTTCATAGACCAGGGTGCTCTGAGCCCCATCCAGCAATTTAGAAGATGCTGTTTTTTCCCTGCCGTGAAGTGCTCCACATCAAAATCCCAACTCCACTTGTGCAGACGTGCAAGTGGCTTTTAAAAAGGCATCTAAGCACACTCATCCAGGCAGTTTAGCACCTCTCCCAAAATCTACCTGCTGCAACTCTCAAACATTAATATTTTCAGGAATGAGGGATAATTTTTGAGCATCCTTCCCTAGGACACTCCATGAACTCTGGGGACAGCTTGCCCAGATTGGCTGTGGACTCCCCATCCCTGGAAGTCTTCAAGGCCAGGTTGGACAGGGCTCTGAGCAACCTGGTCTAGTGGAAGGTGTCCCTGCCCATGGCAGAGGGTTGAAATGAGATGAGTTTTAAGGTCCCTTCCAACCCAAAGCCTTCCAGGATTCTCTGAAACCCACTTCCCTTCTCCAAAGCCTCATCCCAGCAGGATTTGTCTTCATCCCAGCCAGGAGCCCCCAGGCACACCACCATCCCCATGGTCCTGCTTGAGTTAAAGCCACTCTGGAGGCAGGAAGCAGCTCCAAACCTCTGGCAGGGGAGGCTGGGGGAGTTTCTGCAGTCAGAGCTGGGAAAATATTTCCAGAGCTTGAAAAACAACTCAAACTAATTACAGACAAAATGCTGTCCAAAGGCTTTTCTCACAACTTTGGGTTTCTTTTTCCCCCACCAGACAGAGTTTATTGAAAGACAAACTTGCTGATCCACAGTATGGATTGACACAGGCCCTATATGTAAACTGAAGCCCAAACTTTGGACCAAAGCCTTTCAAAGTAAACATCTGGCTTTGACAAAAAGCCCTTCCCAAGGGCGGTGCAGTCCCTCTGCCCCCACAGACAAACTCATCCCCCAGCACAACATGATTTCCACTGCCTCACCCTCCCTCCTGTTCATCCCTTTTTAAAAGTAAACCTAAATACTGCTTTTTTTATTCCCTTTTTCCCCTCTTCCCCAGCTATTCAACCCTTATGCTGCCCGTGTGCCTCAGTTCCCACATCTGGCAAAGATCAGGGGAGGCAGGAACGCATTTTGTTGCCCCTCATTAACAACGGGAAGGCCTTAATTTTTAGAGTACTACGGAGGGGACCGGGAAGGGGAAAGTATATTTAGCAGGAAGCCTGGAAATAGCAGCTCATTCGTCAGCCGCCTTCTTCTGACAGGGTCACAACGCAGAGTTTGGGAGCCCGTGACTCACGTCCCACGATCTGCACACAGGGGGAAGCCCAGCAAGGCCATGGAACCACTTCTAAAACAATGGTTTATAACTTTATTTCATCACCCCACACGTAAGACTGAGCCTCAGTTTCCCCACCTTAGAGATTACGATAGCAGCCCCCATCTAACATAGAAGCTTCTCCAGAATCAGCAAAGTCTCCCCCAAACTCGACTCAACACCGCTCACAGGAGCCACCCCTGGTGGGACACAGGTTAAACCCAGCCTGGTCTTGGCTTCATTTTTCTGCAAAGCAGGGTGAAAAAAGATATGCAAAGTGATTTCTGCATGAGGATGGGAAGCACCTGTTTCGCGTTTCTGTACAGAGTTACTCAAAATAGTTTTTCACCAAAAAAAAAAGGGGGAGGTTTTTCTTTCTGGGCTCCAGCAACCACACACACATGGCAAAATCCCTCTCTGGCACCGGGCAGATGCCCACCAGGTGTGTTTTCACACCCTGAAGGCTTAGGGCTGGCCAGGAAGGAAAAACACTTTGTAGTGCCCAGCTCAGGACAGCTCTTTTTGGGGAAACTCCCTCCAAGCCTGGGGCTTCCCTCCCTGCATAATGCTGTGATCCTCAAAAACACACACAGCACTGGAATAATCAAATCCAACACACCTGTAACACCAAGGAGCAGCCTCATGCCACCAAATCCCATCATGACCAGTACCTGCTCCCTGCCACAGAGGAATTACCAGCTTGGTGAATCCATTTGGATGGGGAAAGGTTGTGCACCCAAAAAGATGCTCATGGTGTAGCTTGTGCTGTGCTTGGGGAGCGGGAGACCCATGGCAGCCCCCAGCATCATCCCAAGCAGGGTGCCGGAGCAAGGAAGCACTCAGCTCCTGAGGGATGCCTGGGAAAAGGTTAAAAATCTTATTTGTGTCTTCCCAAAAAAACCTTCCCTGCAGGAAACGGCCTATTGTGAGCAGGATTCGGCCTTTTCCGCTGAGCCTGAGCTTGGCTGTGGCCACTGGCATTGGGGAAGGTGGAAGCCCGGCTGCAGGGTGGAAGCAGGGATGAGAGGAGAAGCGACAGTGACAGGTCCTCCTCACCATGGCAAGGAATCTCAGCTGCCACGAAAACTCACCACAGAGGTGGCAAAAACAGGCATGGATTGGTTGGAGGGCTGGGCAAGAGCAGAGCCTGATTTCTCCTCCAGGGGAAAAGAAAGCAGAAGGAATAAATGTAATAATAAAATAAAAATAAACCACAATACACACAAGGAGCAAGAGCTGCCCCAAACCCCAGGCCAAGGGGAAGGCAGGGATGATGCTGCCGGGCACAGGGAGCACTGGAAGCCACCCTGGCATGGCAAGCATTGTCTCCCTGAGGTCTGCTGGGAGAGCAGCAAACTGCTGCCTTCAGCATCCAAGGGAGATTTAATTAAAAGACATTAAAAAAACCCAGAAACACCACAAACCCCTCCCTGGCTGCCACCTCCACAGGGGCGTTCATCACATTTCAAAATCTCACGGCACCATATCAACCAAAAGCACCACAGCAGCAAGCCCAGGTATCACCTCTCCAGGACTGCACTCCCAACATGCAACAAAACCATCTGCGGGGAGAAACCCTGAGAGAGAGATGCAACCTCAGTGGCATTTTCTTTTTAAAGTACGAGTACGAAACTTGCAGCCCAACTTTGCAGCATTAGCATGTGGCTTTGGAATACAGCTGGCCCTCCTGGGTCGGTTCTGAAACACTTAAATAGATATATATACATGCACGAGGACATTGAAAGGGGTTCGAGTGCTGGAAGAGACTCGTTCATTCAATGAGTTCGCAGTAAAAAAAGAAGGGGATAGAAAAGCAGGGGGTTCCAGCGGGGAGGAATTAAGGAAATGGACTTCCTCCTCCTGCGATTTGCTCCAGAAGGAGCCTTTCCTCCCTCGCCAGGCCCCCCGGCCACCCCTTTCCCATCCGTATTTGCTTTGAAACGTGGCACTGCCGAAGGGGAGGGTTCGGCGGGGGAGGC